>PVJN01007380.1:0-69938 GCA_004026805.1 Lasiurus borealis | reverse complement strand
CCTGTTTTCTTTTCTGCCCTATCAGCTCTTACACATATATTTTTTTCACGTTTCTACTATAGCTTAGTGTCTCTGGGTAATCATGAATGAATATTTAACCATTTTACCAGCATTCACAGCCTAGCAAAGATTGAATTCTATTGAACTGGCAGATTGCTTTTTAATTTTCTGCTTGGATGGGTTGTTTTTTGTCCTGTAGTTTCCAAAATATTTTATGAGTGTTGATGAAGTGGCTAAAAGGCTTGCAAATTTTGCTGATCTCTGCCAAAAGCTGATTAACCGTCCCTTATTCTTCAGAAACCCTTGTACCAGTCAGCTTAGGTGATATAGGCAACATCATACACAGATGTGAAGCAGAACTTCCACCAGGGTTGCAAAATACAACTTCTGCACAAGGGAAACATGCATATACTGGTAATCATGCTATGCAAATTTTAAAGGAGTTTTCTATTTCTGTAGTTGAGGGCAATATTTATGCCTCTTAAAGATGTAAAGTGCAAGGCAGCTTGAATATCACCATCCCTTAAATGCAGCTGATGATCTGTGAATAATGATTATGTGACTTTGAAATGGGGTACACTTATAAATACAGATATAGTCATAACCCCTTGTTAATTGTTCTGCATTGTGTAGTTATTTCACTTCCAATGAGAATGACTTAGTACCTTGATTATGTTGTGCCTTTGGTTCTATTGAGCAGACATCCAGAATAACATATGTTTATATCTCAGAACAGATTTTTTTTAAAATAATGCTTAAAATTATTTAAATATCACATCATAATGGAATATTGTTATCGTTTTTGTATAAAGGGTGGGGCAAAGTTAGATTTACAGTTTTGAGTACATGGAAAAGTTTATTCTTGTATTACTATGTATTATTGTATTATTTTCCATACAATTTATAAATCTATTTTTGTCCCACCCTGTATTTTTAAGTCTACTCCACCCATTGTCTTTCCCATCTTAGTAAACAACTCTTTTTCTAGTTGTTCAGGCCAGAAGCCTTGATTTTCTTCTCAGGCTGGGATGTGGTAGGTCATATTATGATTCTAATTATTGATACTCTTATCTGTTGAATACAGAGATCTGAAGGATCCCCCAATAGGAGGGGTATGTGTCCCCATCCCATTGACCATGGACTTGGCATTGTCACTTTCGGTAATGGAATGTGAGCATACGTGATCCATACCTCATCTCTACAAAGTTAAACTTTCAAGAAATGTGCCTGCTTTTAAGAAAATTGCAAGTTCCCTGAGTGGAACTTCTTTCAGTAGCCTACTGAGACCACATATACGGAAACACTTTTGAGCAATGGCCATAATACTATTTTTATTTTTTATTAAAAGAACATTTTTTACAGAGTATGTGAATAGAAATAAAATAGACATAGCATGCCTAAGTATGTGTGGGTATGTCACTTCCTTCAAATTTTATAATTTATATAAGATGTACCACATATATTATTTAATTGTTTAATTATAAAATTGTTATGCTTAATCAAGTATTATTGTTTTTTATTCATGTGTTATAGAAGAAAAAAATAAGTTCTGATTGTAAGTTAATTGCTTAGATTTCACCTAATATTTGAGTGTAGAATAGGCTAATTACATATAGACAGAAGGCAGTGACTTCGTAAGATGGAATGTAATAGAATGCTATGGCAATATCTAAATTTTCTTATGGTAAGACTAGGCCTGCCCTGGCCAGTGTGGCTCAATTAGTTGAGCATCATCCCTTTCACCAAAAGGTCACTAATTCAATTCCTAGTCAGGGCACATACACTGGTTTTGGATTTATATCCCCAACAGGGCAAATAGGAGGCATCTGATCAATGCTTCTCTCTCTCGCTCTTCCCTTCCTTTCTGTCTAAAATCAATAAGAATATATATATTTGAAGACTAGGCATGGCAATAAGCCTATTTATGTATAGATTTTGTAATATATGAAGCTGGTTCTCCGACAATTACCTCTGTGGTTAAGAATGGTTAGACATAGGTAACTCTCCTTTCCTGGGCATACAAGTTTAGATAAAGAAAACTTCTTTATATACAGATCTATTTATTTGGGCCAAACACATTTCTACCATGCTCTTTGATATATTGCTGGCTCTGTACATAGTACATTTGCAAATGATAAAAGCAGACACTGTCATAAAAAAAGACACTGATATTGCATCACTCTTATTTCTATGTTAACCAAACCCACTTTCACAACACGAGTTCCGAAGGTCTCAGAGGATTTGCATTTTTCTGGTGCTATCTTTGTTAGTTTGCATATTTTCCTCCCTTGAGCTACATTATAAAGTAACTAGAGGCCGGTGCATGAAATTCATGGAAGGGGGGTCATCCCCTCAGCCCAACTTGCACTCTCTCTAATCCAGGACCCCCCTAAGGGATGTCCAACTGATGGTGTAGGCCTGATCCCTTCCTGGTGGTCAAAAGGTTGTGCTGTGTAAGTCATAAATTCTTGGCAGGGCTAGTCACTAGGAACAGTCATACCCCAGGCCTATTGCTTTGTTGGTGAAAAGTTTTTAAGCCAGTGGTCCTAATCTCTCATAATCTGGGACCACTGGCTCCTAACTGCTCACCTACCACCCTGCTTGATTGCTCCTGACTGCCCTTTTGCTGGCCTGGCCACCTCCAACTTCCCCCTCTACCAGCCTGGTCATTCCTAACTGCCTCCCCCACCCTCCACAGTGGTCTGGTCACCCATTACTGTGCCCCCAGCCAGCCTGGTTGCCACCAACTTCCCTCCACCGGCCTGGCTGCCCCATGCAGCCTTTTGCTCAGCTATTTGGTTGTCCCTTACTAAATCCCCTGCCAGCTGCGTCGCCCCATGCATCCTGTTTGATTGTTTGGTTGTTTTGGTTGCAAAGGTCACTTAGGCCTATATATATAGGTAGATTGTTTCTGTACCCACAGGGGACAATATTAAGTTTATTTGTATTGATAGGCTTGAATTCTATTTTTTCACTTTCTACCAGGAAGGCCTCCATCCCCTAAATTTTTTCCTCTTCTTTATTTTTCAATTAAATTTATCAGGGTGGCATTGGTTAATAAAACTGCATAGGTGTCAGGGATACAATTCTCTAATACATCATCTGTATTGCATTATGTTCACTGCCCAAAGTCAAATCTTTTTCAGTTACCATATATTTGACCCGCCTTTACCCTCTATTGCCCACCCCCAGCCCTCTTCCCTCTGGTAAGTCTGATTTATACAAATTATTTAAATGCAGGAAATAAGCCATTTTATCAACCTCCAATTAATTGCAAATGTTCTTGAAAGACATCACACATGTACTCACTCATAGTCATGAGCATATTATAAATTAGTTTATGATTTATCATCTACAGTGACAGATGACTTATTCGTAGAACTTTTTATTAGGTCTGATTTCCCAATAAGATCATAATTTTGCAAAGACTATTTTTTAATTAATCCACATTCCTTAACTCTACTTTAGTTATATGTTACTCTTTGTTGATGTTATTGCTAGCAATGTTGAGTACATTATCTGAGATTAATAGCTATTTGTTGAGAAATACATCTGGAAATTTTGGGTTAAGAATGGGTAGGTGGTCAAAAAGGGGTGCTGTTTAAATCATAAATTCCTGGTAAGGATTGTAACCACGAACAGTCAGATTTTGGGCCTATAACTTTGGTGGTGAAAGGTTTTTCAGACAGTCCTGCCCATTGTTCTTGTGCATCTAGGATAACCTTTTCAATGTCAGAAGTAATACCCCTCAAAGGCATAACCACCCTAGAAAAAACACCTAATCTTAGCTATCCTCTAATCCCATCTCCACCTTGCTTTCTCCCCTCCTTCATGAATATGTTCCCTCCCTAATTTTAAATCCATAAAAGAAACTGTAAAACTGTCCTTCTCCAAAGCATTTAAGAGCTTGCTTCCAAAAATTATTGCCAGATTTGACTCAAATAAACTCGTATAAATGTTCTCTATAGGTTTAGACATTTCTCACATCAACAGGTAAAGAGGGAATTGTTTACAGTGTAGAGAATTGTTTTCTTTGCGTATACTGTATAGTGACCTAGTCAGAAGAGCAAAGACTTTGGAAACAAACAAACAAAAAATAGATATTGCATACAACAAAAAGGCAAGAGGTGAGTTTCCTGTCCACTTAGAAGCATAAGAGCTGTGGGAATGGGAAATGAGGCCAAGAAGAGAAATGACACAGGTGAGCTGAGAGGACATGATACTCTACTGGGATGATGCTATGTGTTCAGGACTGACTCTGGAGCAAGAGTGAACATGATGAGTAATGAAACACAAATCTAACCTTATTTTCCAGCAAATGGCCATATTCACTAGACTGTGTGCTTTGCGATAAATTATTGCCCTACCAGGAACAATTGCTTTTTCTTTAAGACTGTAATTTTCCTTTCAGCAACACATGAAATGCACATTTTCAATAATGTTGGATATAAATTTGTTTAACAGTCCACACTGTTTACATTTCCAGTGTTTTCCCTCTGATTCTGAGAAGAATAACAGTAAAAAGAAGTTAGCAAAAAGGCAAAATTTTCCTTTGTATGCATACAGCTTTCAGCATTGACTACAGATATAGGTTAGAACAAGTCATGCTATAACTTCTGGCCACTCAGTGTGTGTGTGTGTGTGTGTGTGTGTGTGTGTGTGTGTGTGTGTTTACGTGTGTGTGTGTGTGTGTGTGTGTGTGTGTGTGTGTGTGTTTAGAGATCCAGTACATGAATCATGAATTCGTGCATGGGTAGGGTCTGACCAGCCTGGCCAGGGGGAGGGGAAATGGGCAGTTGACCTGTCTGCCTGCTGGTTGAACTCCTGGTTGAGGGGACAATTGGCATATCAGCCTTTTAATATATAGGATATACACTAAGTGGCCAGATTATTATGCATTCAGAGATCATAATAATCTGGTCACTCAGTGTAGATAATTTCCTATATGGGATTCTCATGAGTAAACTTTCAATAGGTAATTTATTCTTTTTTAAAATTAAATATTTATTATTCAGATTATTACATTTGTTTCTCTTTTTGCCCCTCCATAGCTCCCCTCCACCTGGCTCCCACCCCTCCCTCTACCCTTATCTTCCACCCATTGACCTCATCCATAGGTGTATGATTTTTATCCAGTCTATCCCTGCACTCCCCTCACCCCTTTCTCCCTGAGAATTATCAATCCACTCCCTTTCTGTGCTCCTGATTCTATTATATTCACTAGTTTATTTGGATGACCAAATTTTTAATTCACTTAATTTTTAGATTCGCTTGTTGATAGGTATGTATTTGTTGTTCGTAATTTGTTTTTTTTATCTTTTACCTTTTTCTTCTTCCTCTTCTTAAAGAGTACCTTTCAGCATTTCATATATTACTGGTTTGGAGTTGATGAACTCCTTTAGCTTTTTCTTATCTGTGAAGCTCTTTATCTGCCCTTCAATTCTGAATGATAGCTTTGCTGGATCGAGTATTCTTGATTGTAGGTTCTTGCTATTTATCACATTAAATATTTCTTGCCACTCCCATTTCTGTTGAGAAATCAGCTGACAATCATATGAGTGCTCCCTTATAGGTAATTAACTGTTTTTCTCTTGCTGCTTTTAATATTCTATCTTTGTCTTTTGCTCTTGGTATTTTAATTATGATGTGTCTTTGTGTAGCCCTCTCTGGATTCCTTTTATATGGGGTTCTGTGTGCTTCCTGGACTTGTAAATCTATTTCTTTCACCAGATGTGGGAAGTTTTCAGTCATTATTTCTTCAAATAGGTTTTCAGTATTTTTCTCTCTCTTCTTCTGGCCCCCACAATTGTGATGTTGGTATACTTGAAGTTGTCCCAGAGGCTCCTTACATTACATTCATATTTTTTAATTATTTTTCTTCTTGCTTTTCCAGTTGAGTGTTTTCTGCTTCTTTATATTTCAAATTTTTGACTTCTTACCTTTCTCTAGTCTGCTCTAAGGTCTCTGTATAATATTTCTTATTTCAGTCAGTGTATGTTTAATTTCTAGTTGGTCTCTTTTCATCTCTAGTTGGTCCTTTTTCATCTCCTCTTCGGTCTCACTATATTTATCTATCTTTTCTAGGAAATTCTTGAAAAACCTTATAAGCGTGGTTTTGAACTCTATATCCAGTCCTTTGTTTTCCTCCATTTCTTTTGATTGTGATCTCTTCCTTTGTCTCTGCGATACAAGATTTGCAAAACTGCAAAAGCCTCTTGGTTGAGTTTGGGAGAGGTGGAGTCTCAGGGCTTAACGGACCACCTTGCCTTAGAGTTGGTCCCGCCCTACATGGCCCCTGGGTCTCACGTGTCTCTAGGTGATCACTGGAGTGGTTCCTGTGCGCATGCACAGTGCCTTTAGACTGCTGCCTTTCTAGCTCCCCTGTGCTCTGGGACCACATAAGTCTGGGTCCCAGGGTCTCGCCTGAAACTGGGGTTTAGTGGAGTTAGAAGTGGCACAGTTGGGAGGCTCTGTTTCCCGCCCACTTGTGAAAGCCAGTGGCACAATCAGCAGTTGGTCTGTGCGCAGTGCTTTGCGTGCCACCAGACTGCCCTTTCACAGCTGCCCTAAATTTCAGCGCACTTCTCCCTTTTCACAGTCCACACACTCCCCATATGAGTTTCAGCTGGACCTGGGGTTCAGTGCCATAGGATAAGGGATTCAGTGCAGTTGTGAGTCTCCGTCTCCTTCCTGCCAGAGAAAGCCAGCCAGGTACTCCGGCACATGCTCACTCCACATGCATGTCTCTGTACCTCAGCTTTTTGCTGTTCCTCTGGGTCTCCATGAGCCTCTCTCTTTCCTTCCAGTTGTAGAGTTTCTACTCAGCCAGCTTTCCTGTGGTTCTGGATGATGTCCATCTGTTTTTTAGTTTTAGTTTTGAAATTGTTGTGCGAGGCAGCAGTGTGTTTACCTATGCCGCCATCTTGGATTCTTTTTTCGGTAATTTATTCTTGAAGTGAAATGCAAATGTGACAGTCAAAATTAATGTGAACTCATCAATTTCCAAATTTTTGTGGTCTATTGCTAGCACCATTAAATTTAATCTATGCACCAATAAATTCTAGACCTATGACAGAGTTGCATATATACATGGTGCTCTTGCTTATTTTCTCTATCATGTATAAAAAAAAAGAACCCTGTATAGTTTGCTTTCCTCTGCATTCCTAGAAAATGGTAAAATGCCTAATACAATAAAAATTATTATTCAATAAAAATTTGTAGAACAAAAGAACAAATCCTGTTTTCAGAATTAACAGTCTAGTAGAAAGCAAGTAGGTGATTACTGAATGCTTACATAAATTCTAAGCAGTCTTCTTGAGGGTCCTTGCATTACGTTAAAGCTAGTAGTAAATGTTATTCATTAGCTATGCTAGCAAATAGTCATTTAAATTTTATAGGTTATGTTAGTAATTGAAGTTGAAAAGAAGCAAATAATTGCATGTTTTATAAAGGAGTAAAAGAATGTTCTTTCCCCTAAAAATAAAAAATCTTGTTAGAAGAATTTTTCATTATTAAAACTGTTGTACTGCCCAGCCCATATAGTTCAGTGATTGAGAATCAACCTGTGAACCAGGAGGTTTAATTCCCAGAGCACATACCTGGATTGTGGGCTCAATTTTCAGTAGGGAACATACAAGAGCAAGCTAATAAATGATTCTCATCATTGATGTTTCTATCCCTTTCTCCTTCTTCCTTCCTCTCTTTCATATCAATAAAATCCTATTTAAAATACTGTTTTATTAATAATACAATGTAAATGATACATCTTTTATCTCAAGTATTTGGCAAATGTGTGTGATGAGTCTTAAAATGTTTACATTTTAATAAACTCCATTTCTGAAAATTTAACTTGAGGAAATATCACCAAATATTGGGATGATCCAGTCCATACTGTCCGTGAAATAATTATTTGTGATAGTAAACAATTAGAAACAACCTAATAGCCAACTCCAGGTGAAAGTTTAAAGCAATGATTGCACATCATTAAGAATACCATTCATTCAATATTACTTTATACTAGTTTAAGGTGCATAGCATAAAGGTTAGACAATCACATATTTTACAAAATGTTCCCTGTGATATTGGTACCCAACTGTAATTGAAACATTTTTTATTTTATTTTAAAAAATAATAAAAAAACATACCTTTCATGCCCATTTAAGCATATAAAAAAGAAAGAGTGATTGGCAGCCACAATTTCAGCCATAGCTTTCTTTGGGTGATGAAACTGCAGATCCTTTTAATTGCTATATATTTTTAGGGTTTTGTTTTCATATATATATTCTTATTTTTTTACAGTAATATATATTTCTGTATAAAGCAAAAAAGAACCTTCACTCAAAGTCTCATGTTTACTATCACTCTGTTTATAACCTTGGTGTCTCTCTTTTTTTTAATATATATTTTATTGATTTTTTACAGAGAGGAAGGGAGAGGGATAGAAAGTCAGAAACATCAAAGCATCAATGAGAGAGAGACATCGATCTGCCGCCTCCTGCATGCTCCACACTGGAGATGTGCCCACAAGCAAGGTACATGCCCCCGACTGGAATCGAACCTGGGACCTTTCAGTCTGCAGGCTGACGCTCTATCCACTGAGCTAAACCAGTCTCAGCTATAACCTTGGTGTCTCTTAATGACTGCTTCCCCAGTTACCCCACACATATGGCTCTATTTCACTTTATGGCTCCAGTGACCAACCTAGGATGATATAATAGCATAGGTACTGGGTTTGTTTTACATTTATGTAAAACATTAGCATTCTCTCATGCAAGAATTGCACTGATGAGGTGAAGGGGCTGCTATCCCAAGAGGATAAATGTTAAGTAATAATAACTGGTATAAAAATGCAGTGCTCATTCACTATTCCAACAATTCCACAGAGGCCTTGGATGAAGCCTATGGAAGACCCCAAAGCAGCATCTGTGGGCAAAAGAAATGGTGCCTAAGCACCAATCTTTTATGGAATAATTCACACATATTACTGTTACTGGAAATAGGGCCTGGTCCTGAGCAGGTCTACTTAGGTTCTTGACTCCATGTTGGAATACATTCACAACACAAGCCCAGGTTGATTTTAGAGGACATTTGTGAAAGCTGGGGACAGTGAAACAAGACAGGGCTGGAGAAGTGAGCCCAGGCTGATCTGCTTAGGCTCACTAAGAAGTCAGACAAAACAGCCTTGGGGACAGGTTCAGGAGGGTTCCATGGGACAAGCTGACTCCGCCCACTGCTGCTGTGGTTGCAAGTATTGTGGGGACCTTAGAGTCTAGGAGGAAAAAGGATGTTTATGGGGAAGAGGGGTGAGGGCTGTCATGCTCCTGGGAAGGAGAGCATGCCCCAGAACCTTTGTTTTGAGGGGTTTTAAAGTCTAGGCATTTAAGAAGGTCTTAGGGGAAGATTTCATGAAACATTCATCACTTTATGCTGATGTATCAAAATGAGATTTAGGTGTGGTTGGCAAATACTTGTAGCACTAATTGTATTTCTGCTATCTATCTCCCAGAGTAGGGTGATTTAAGCTATTTATCCTCTGTTTGGGAAGAAGTGCAAACCATTTACTCTTGTGTCCCTGGTTTAAGGAAAATAGGATTTGCTAGATGGCTGCACACTGCTGTTTAATAATCTGTCTCAGTTTCCCTATTCTGCTTGTCCTGGCTTATTCATCATCATAAATAAATAAATAAATAGATATAGAGAAAAAACAAAGAACCATTTGTTCTCCAACCATTTTTACCATCATTTCACTATACATGCTCATCTTAATGCTCAGCTTTTGTTCCCTTTTTGATACTTAAAAATACTTGATGCTGAGCCATGTTGCATTTGGCTTAGAAACCAATTTTAACAGCTATAGCACTCTTTTCCCACCAATAGTTCTCAAAAGTAAATATCATAACAGAAAATTATGAAGTGACCGTTTAGATAAATATTTTAAAGAGTCAAGGACAAAAAGCTTCTTTCCTCTTTTTGGAAATCAGTGTTTTTCAGACTGGGTGAGTGAGAACCAGGAGCTTTAAAACAGTGTGCATTAAATAGCAGGATTACCAAGGCTATGCCCCAACAATTCCATTATACTGAATAGCGATCGAATTATAATCTACTTACCTATAATCAACTTTCCCATTATTTTTGTCTCAGATAAAACAATAACCAGGGTTCACTGGCTGTATACACTCCTTACTCTTGAAAACAGCAGAGATTTTCTGTTGCTGATCTGTTCTGCTTTTCACATGAAGGCTTCCCAATTACAAGGCAAACTATCATCTGTATGGAATCCAATATAATAGTTTCCAACACCAGAAAATCTAGAAATCTTTCAAATGCTTAGTCAGAAGCCAGGAGTGCCCTTGAGAAGGCTCTCCGAAATGGAAATATTTTTCATAGAATAAAAAGAGAACATCTTGTTTTAAGGAAATTTATTTCATGTTAATTTCTGTAGTTGTTGCTAAGGGTTCAGGACTATTTAAATTTTGCATCCTCATGATATACTCTTACATGCCCTGAAGAGTCCTCTGACTTAAACAACACAAGATATAAGATCCTAGTGACACACTGAGCCTTTAGGCTCAATTCTAAAGCACTGGAGTGCGAAAGAAATGATGCCTAGATCGTCATTAGCATGAGAGCATTAGCATTTTATTTGAGTGACATAAATTGTTGGGAAAGAAAACAGAAGAAAGGGTCAGATGTAACTGTGTTCTGTTGGCACCAGTCAACTTTTTTTCAATTCTAGGATAAGACAGCAAATTGCAGTGAATAATAAAGATCCTTTGATTTGCTACCATGCAAATATCTCCTATTACACCAGGCACAGACCTGTGAAATAATGAAATATAGTCACTGTGATTTCTACCTTGAGACTCCTATGAATGAGGAAAGATGATCCCACATATCAGCCATCCATCTATAAACTCCCTAATATGGTTTGAGGAGAGATAGATAGCAGATATTTTACCAGAAATAAGGAAAAATTATGGGATTACAGATTCATAGCAACTTTTTAAGTACTCTGAATTTTCTTTATGGGCCTCACATGGGCCATAGACTAAGTCAGTCTATGTTTCAACGAAGCAATTGACAGACACACAATTTTGTGAGCAGAATGGCAATAAGTTTGTAGAGTTTTCATGGGTTTAATAAGGGTGCCCTAAGATATTGATTAATGCTTGATGCCCACAAGGAGATTTTAAGGGGAATGTGCTATATAATCCTACTTGGAATTTTTCTGGTAAGATTTTTAATCAACAACTCGAATGAAGGCATAGGCTGAATAAGCAAAATTTAATTTAATAGGAAAAAATAAGAAGTACTATATTTAGACTAGATAATCAATTACATAAATATGGACCCTGGAAGAATGGTGACTTGAAACTACCTCCAATGAAAAACAGCTGGGGGGGTTAATGGGAAAAAATCAGAATTAGCTAATAATCTGACAGAGTGCTATTAAAGCTTTTATAATTTGAGGTTTCATCAGTGGGCATTTTCTCTTTAGGTCCAAGACATACTTGTACCAATTCACCATCCTCACCCTTTATTTATATTATTCTGTTTGGTTTATACATGTCATCTTTAAGAAACACTTTGACTTTTTAAACGATATATATCTAAAACTACAATGACAAAAAGGAATTATAAATATTATTTAAGAAAATGGTTAAAAGAGGTTGGAAAAGTAATCTTTGATAAGATATGATTGAGAGTGGTAGTAGTGATTCATTTTATTTAAACACTTTAAAAGCTATTGGTGAAAAAAATAAAATAAAATAAAAGCTATTGGTGAGAAAGAAATAGACACTCTCAAACAATAATGGATAATGAACCAAAACTGGTTTGGCTCAGTGGATAGAGCATTGGCCTGCAGACTGAAAGGTCCCAGGTTCGATTCCAGTCAAGGGCATGTACCTTGATTGCGGGCACATCCCCAGTAGGGAGCATGCAAGAGGCAGCTGATTGATGTCTCTCATCAATGTTTCTAACTCTCTATCCCTCTTCCTTCTTCTCTGTAAAAAATCAATAAAATATTTTAAAAAATCATTAAAAAAATAATGGATAATGAGACCCACGAAGTAAATATTACAAAAAGTCATTTTTTGTCTTAGTAAAAATATGTAATTGTTAAATTTAAACATAAAGATGGAGTGCTTTCCATACCTGGGAGGGGGAAAAAGAAATTATATATATATATATATATATATATATATATATATATATATACACACACAGAGAGAGAGAGAGAGAGAGAGAGAGAGAATAATTAACTTTAAGTAATAGCACAAAAGTGTTTAAAATTTGAGAATTGAATTGAAATTCCACTAATGCTATATAAATATTCAGCGATATAAATAGATATGCTAACCATTATATTTAAAATAGTAAATTATTTTTCATGAAATCATTTCACTGGACCTCAATCAGTTTCTAATACTATGGCTTAATTTTATTTCCTTATTTTCTCCTTACACTGCAAATATTGAAAATGCTTTCTGAATAAAATTTCAAAAATTTGATGGTAACATGAAAATCCTTACTGCCTTGACCTCACATCTGTAATATATATTTGTGTTTTTAGACTGCGGTGCTCAAAAATATTATTTGCAACACAGAAGGTTTGCTTTCAATGAATCCTTCTGCTATGTCCTTTGAGGGTGCACAATACAGTTATCAGATACTAGTTGTGTATGTCAAATAAAGACACCTGCTTTGGTAATGAAATTTAGAGCTCTGACACACTGCAGCTCACTATTTCTATTTGGAAATCTAAAGCCTGACTTGAATTAACTAAACGTTAATGAAATTTGATAGTTTTGTCTCCAGTATGACAGAGTGTTTTATGAATTGGTGCTTCAATAATCTCTCAGTATAAGAATTCATAATCTGAGACAATATTGTTCAATAGCTATATGCTCTGACACTGGTTTATGTCATTTGCTCAAGAAAAGCAATACCAAAACATTAAATTTATCAATTTCATCTACAGCAAACATCTCATTAAAATGCCCTTTACTCTTTAAGAAAGAGTGTCAACTTTGAAGTATGAAGAGAGGCTAATTCTACAAAATCATCAGAAAATACTGAAAAAAAGAGAGCACAGTTGTTTTATTTTCAATATACTCCATTAAAATGCCTATGAGAACTGCATTAATTTATTACTTATTACTAAAAACAGTGAGAGTTGCCAAAACTTGTGTGTTTTACAATTTTTGAGAATGTCCTATTACAGAATTCTTTGGACTGAAGAAGCTACAGAGAGCATTAAAATCTTCTGATGTCTTTTATAAAAATTTAATGAATTATTTTCCTAACTGGCTCAAGATTTGGAAGCAGATGGTCAAAGTTCAAATCTTAGATTTGCTATTTCCTATTCAATAAGTCTATTTAATATTTCTAAGTCTGAATTTTCTTACTTGGGAAATAGTGAATGGTTATAAGAATTAAACTATTTATTTATTGCATCTAAATGTGACTAATGCTCCATAAGTTTTGATAGCTGGGCTATTGTCTATAGACATACAATAATTCCAGAGTTTTACTACATAGTAAGCAGGATATTTTTTTGTTACTAGTTAATGCTTATATTGTACTAGTAGCCCTGCGCACGAACCTATGGGCCAATAGCTCTCTGTGGGGCCAAGCCACCGCTGTCCAGAGGGTTCTCCACAGCCCAGAGGCCCACCCGTGGATAGGCACAGAATGCTTGCCTCATCCCAGTGGTGACGAAGCAAGCATTCCACCAGGCCGTTCACACTGCCCACTCTCAGCAGCCGCTGCCTCAGGCCTGAAGGACTCTGGCAGGGCTAAAAAGACTGGGCACTGCCATTTTGTGGCTATGAGTGCCATCTTTGTGATGGAGTGACAGTTAATTTGCACATTACCCTTTTATTAGATAGGATTGGCAATTCCTGTTTGTGTCCTTCTTCATTCTTACAACATTTTTTTTAGAGAGATTACAGTGGAATAAATGAAGGAGAGAAAAAAAGTGAATCATTCAAAATTGATTTGGGAAATTCCTGGCAGAAAATATAGGGTGATTAAAAGAACTTTTTATCCTTTTTTTGCTTAATGCAAAGTTTATGCCATAAACTAAGAATCAGCAAACTACACCTCGTGGACCAAATTCCGGACTCCACATGTTTGTAAAGAAAGTGTTCTGCGCCCTGGCCAAGTGGCTCAGGTGGTTAGAATGTCCTAATATAACAAAAGATTGTGGGTTTAATTCCAGGACAGAGCCAGAGCAGCAAGAAGGAACATATGGCCCTAACCAGTTTGACTCAGAGGATGGAGCATCGGTCTGCAGACTAAAAGGTGACAGATTCCCAGGTTCGATTGTGGGCACATCCTCAGTAAGGGGTGTGCAGGAAGCAGCTGATCAATATTTCTGATCCAATGTTTCTAACTTTCTATCCCTCTCCTTTCCTTTTTATAAAAAAAAAATCAATAAAATATATTTTAAAAAAGAAAAAAAAAAAGGAGCAGTCAGCGAGAAACCAATACTAGAAAGAACTAGGGCATTCCAGGAGATATTCATGTTCAATAATTCCATTCTTCAAAGAAGACAGAACAAGGGCATGGAATTTCCAAGAAGTTCAAAACATTCTTGAAATCTTAGTACTGCACATACGTTAGTTCCTAAAAACAAAATTCTTTACCAGAGGAAAATTACAATGGAGTAGCTGTAAATATATTCCTTGTACTAAAGTATATGTAATCAAAACATTTTTAAACATCAAGATTGTGAATCCAGTGAAATTTGGGGGTTTGCTCGAGGAGATAGAATGTTAAATATACACTTTTAATAATATGGGGAGCTAACAATCAAGGTGGACATTCAAAAGGCTTTAATGCAGGAAGGATGCATCTCTAGATGTTCAGGAGTGGTCACTGTGGCTGAGATATCACTGAAGCGCCAGAGTGGAAGGTACAAAGGGGACTGAGCTTAAGTGAAGAGTCAGATGCTTTCCAATTTGGACATATAGCATGAACCAAGGGGACGAGGGTGGGTGTGCAGAAAATTTAAATAAACCAGAGAGTAGGAACAGGTGATTCCCTTAGAGCAAAAGTGGTTTTAAACATTTGAAAATTAAGTAAAAACTATATTGTAAGGAAGCTTGAACATCTTATTCTATAGGCATTTAAGAGCCACAGAAGATTTTTTTTTGCCAGCATTATAGGGATCTAATGATTCAATTACACTGAGTAGATGCAAAAATAATAATAAATAATAATAAATAAAAATAGCATAATAGTCTCAGCATGAGGTAATGAGCAAATCTGAAGGCCCATGGGGTCAATGAGTGAATTTTCCTAACTGCTGTACTATTAGTACCGAGCACAGTGCTTAGCTAGAAGAAGGCCCTAGGTAGTTGTTTTATAAATAGATGAGTGGCTGGGTGACCCAAAGGGGCCATATATAAGATATAGCTTGTAAAGTAAAACATAAGTAATAGGATTTAGTTATTGACAGGACAGAGAGAAGAAGAGTCTTAAAGGACTTTAAGACTTTAATTTTGCCCAACCTGATAGAAAAGTATAGAGAGGGACCTGTGTTGTGTTCAAAAGGTGAACAGGTGTGCTATTTGTAATATAGAAAGCAACTTCTGGTTCAGATTTTATCACTGCATAGAAAAACGTTTTTTTATAATTTCAATGCTCCAATGACTTAGAGAATCAACCCTCCATACTATATTCATAACAACTATTTTTAAAAAATATTTTATTATTTGTTTGTTTTCCAAAATTATTTTTAATCCTCACTGTAGGTTATTTTTCCACTAGTTTTTAGAGAGTAGAAAAGAGAGGAAAAGACAGAGAGAAATATTGATGTAAGAAACACCCATTTGTTGTCTCCTGCATTCGCCTTGGAGCCTGCAACTAAGGTATGTGCCCTGACCAGAATCAAACCCAGGACTCTTCACTTAGCCAAACTGGCCGGGGCATAACAACTATCTTTTAATACCTTGATTTCCTAAAAATAGAAGCTATCTAGTAATTTCAGCCACACTGAAAGATAAGCTTAGTAAAATAAACACAGAGGTAAAGATTATGTCATCAGGAGTAGAGTCTAGCATTGCCCAACCATAAGGATTGAGCAGTGTCCACTTTTTGAACTAACTTAGTAAGAAAATTGAGCAACACAATCTCTTCTTGGAGACATCCAAAATAGAACAAAACATTTTATTGAAACCTTTTCCAAATTCTATCAATAGTTGACAGTTAACAGTGTTAAGATTATAAATTTATTCATTTTGTAATATGTTTAATATCTTCCCTTAATTGTGAGAAAAGCCAATATAATTATAAATACCAGAATTGATTCTGATAATAAAAGACCTATTCCTATAGTCTATATGAGAGGAACCTAGGAAGAAGCAACTATACTACAAAAATAAATTCATCTTTGGACATCAACAGAGAATCTAGCTTATAAAAGAAATTGTGCTTTGTTCATTAGACTGCTTGATTTAATCACATAATTTTTATTTTGTGCCATTTCCTTGCTCAGATTTTTTAAAATATATTTTTATTGATTTCAGAGAGTAACGGAGAGGAAGAGATAGAAACATCAATATTGAGATTGGCTGCCTCCTGCGCACACCTCCACTAGGAATAAATAGAGCCTGCAACTTGGGCATGTGCCCTGACCAGGAATCAAACTGTGACTTCCTGCGTCATAGGAAGACACTCAATCATGGAGCCACACCAGCTGGGCTAGATTTTACATGTAGTGTGAGCCCTGATAGTTGGGCTTTCCCTTCTTTGAAATGCAAGTAGCTGACTTAAATTACAATGGCTAATGCTTCCACTTCAAAGATGTTACCTATAATAAACACATGGCCAGCAGGCCAGCCACATTCCCGGGTAAAGCCAGGCCATGTCCCCACACTGAGGATCCTCTGTGTTAGAAAACTTGGTTGATTTCAATAACTGACCTTGTGGGCTATGTGTTTGCTTTCTTTTCCAATACTTAAAATTCACTGTTTCTAATTCACCAATTAAGAGTGAACCTGCAAAGCCCGAAGCCCCCACCTTGACCCCAATAAAAGCAGACTCCCCAGGCTCATGCTCATGCTCTCTTTTTCTCTCTCTCTAACTATGACCTCACTGTGTATCCCTAAGTGTATGTGTAATTTCCAGGTTCTGTATATAATAATCTTTCATTTGTTTAAACTCCTGATGGTTATTGCTGAAGTGTGTTTTGCAGTCACTATAAGAACTACAAGCGCTGGTCCAACCACAATATTGGTTTTCCATAGTCTGAGACTAGCACAAAACCCTCCTATCAGTCTCATCAGTCTCACCATCCCTTTTGAGGAGGCTATGTTCATTCATTTTGACTCAGCACTTCTGTTGAATACATATATTGTTATATTTCTCCACGGTGATGGGTCTCATTTTTATCTTCAGAGGTATGTGTCTTAATTTTAAAAGTTGTATTTATAGTATATTAAGATATATTTGTACCCATAACAATATTTAATACTAAGACATATATGTAGGAAAGATGAAAATTAATAAATTTGCCCTCATTGATAATGTCATTGCCAATGTAATTAGTTTAATCCTTTTTTTCTCATCAAAGGAAATCTCAAGCTACTATAAAAATCATAAACAAACAAACAAAAATAACCAACAAGGTGTGAATGCTTGCTTGTGTCTTCATGCTTAATTACTGGCTAAAGGTTTAACATTCATCTGATATGTTGAGAGCCTCTGAGAAAAATAGCCTGTGTATTAAATACACTTTATTCACTAATTCTGTATGATTGCTATATAAATTTCAGTAGCTTCCAGTTTTAAGGTTGTGTTTTATTGTTGTTGTCCAATGAAATTTTTTGGATTCCTCAGAAAGGCTGCAAAGGGAGCAAAAAAATATTAATGAAGAATGAAGCTATATCCTGTTATGTTGATACTTAATCTGTGGGCTTTCATGGATAGTGAATTTGTAAACCAAAATCTGAGTCCCAATTCAAAGGCCAGCCTGAGATTTCCAGGTATTCTCAGTGAAATGTTTTACTAACTCTCCTCCCCTATGTATTTATTTGCTGCTTGCTTTCATCCCTTTTCTCTACTGTATTTCTAGATTCCTCCTTCATTTCAATTCATTTCTTAAAGTCAACATCAAAAGATTTGCAACAGTGAATTCAAATGGATTCTCAAAAAGCAAAGAGAACTCTGTAACCTCTTTCTGAAACATGTTCTGAGGAGCTGACTGGATGTGAAGCGTATCTCAGTCCAGTATATTGTTATGTTAAACAGATTTTCCTGTTTTACTGTTAGATCAAAAGTAATGGTGCCAAGCATAATAGACCAATTTTAAATTGTATACTTTGAAATGTAGAAACACAGATCAGTAGAGACGAAAACCTCTCAAAGAATTTCCCAATCCATCCTCCCTCCCCCATCTACCCCCTCTCCCCAACCTGATTTATTACTGAGCCAAATGAAACCTCACATGGCCAATGATTTGCCCATAGGATTGTATTTCTACCACTAGGATGACAGACTCTTGTGATCACTTCCTCTTTAGAACTGCAAATTCCCAGAGCACTTCTTGTCAGCACCAGAGATTTGGAATGTATCATAAGGTGCCTTGAACTATAATTGGTCAGTTACTAATAATCCATATTGATTATGCCCAACTGTGTTTCAGACACTATGCTGGGCACTTGGGACATAGTCGTCTCCTTGAAGGATTTCATGGTCTTATAGAGATGCTGACAGGTGCATTCAAACAAGTATAGAGACAAGTATTATAATCAATGCTGTATAATGGAGAAGAAAGGGCTTCACAGATGAGACACTAGTAAATTAAAAAATAATTAGTGATCCTGGTGCCAAGAAAGTAAAGAGAGCATTCCACTCAAAAGAGATAGCATACACCAAGACAAAAAAAAAAAACCCATCAGCGTGTACTTTTGTATCCCCATCTGAGTTATGAATATATTGTGAACAACGATTATATATGGTATGTTGTTAAAATTTATCCCACCTTATTCTCTTATTCCCTAACTCAATAAATAAGTGAGATCTCTTGTTCCCTAACTCAGTAAATAAGTGAGATTGATTAAATCCTGACCAGCAACTACATTGCTATTATTCTTTCCTTTAGAGTTTCATACATCTAAGGTATTCTTCCAAGTGTACAGGATATATTTTCTTTATGCCTCTATTCATGTAAATGTTTAAGCACACATTTTTTTCTAGTATTTTCCTCTCTCCTACAAAAACGGTTTTATGCATAAGTAAACAATTACTCCCAATTAAACATCTGCCAAGTTATTTTCCACACAGCGAGCTCATGAAAGATTTAGGTGACTTAGGATGAAGTTTAACATTTAATTGAATATAATGAAAGTTAAAAATAAGCACAAAAATAAACAGCCTATTGAAAATTTTACAGGATGCATAACTTTTCATTTTAACTTAAGCTCTAAATTGTGTAGCCAAAGTTTTATTGGTATAAGTTATTTTCACTCCCCTGAGTTCAAGTTTTAATTAAAGCCAAAGAGGGGTTTAATTATCAGATTGTCTCTGATTCCTGCAGGAATCCCCACATTTCTCCAAGTCTAGCCTACCTAAATCTAAAAATGAAAATCCACAAAATTATAACAGAAAGTTCTACAGCAGCATTTATATTCAGAATGCTCTTTATACATTATATTTATTCTTATTTTAAAATGAAAACTTGTACTGTATGATGATTTTAAAAGTTAGGCTGTCTGAAATGTCATTTACTAAAATAAGGGATCTATCATGTTCCTTTTTAATGAATATCTACAGGATATAAATGCTGTAAAAGAACTTAATAGTAGATCTCAGAATATGAATTGATTACTTGGATTTTACATTATTCCTTCCAGTGTTTATTCAAATTATGGTACATCCATGTAATGGGCTATGATACAGCTGCTAAATAGTTTCCAAGTGATTTTGGCTGTACTCCAAAATAGCCCAAATGAGTCCAATTCTCTCTATCTCCACTACTGCTACCCTCCTCTGCTGTTTTATGCTCTTAATTGAACTAATTTGGTGCCTCAAGGGTTTTCTCTCTGCTTTCATTCTTGCCCATCAACTGATCTTTTCTCTACAAAACTGCCAAAGTGAACTTTGTTCTTAACTTACTTTTATTGTTGACGCTATTACAGATGTCCCTGCTCCCCACTCCTTTGCCCATCACCACTTTTGTCTGTATCCATGGGTTATGCATATATGTTTTATGGATAATCTCTTTACCTTCTTTCATTCAGTACCTCCACTATGACCTCTGTCAGTCTGTTCCATGTATCCATGCCTCTGGTTCAATTTTGTTCCTCGTTTTTTTTTGTTCATTGGATTCCACATGTGAGTGAAATCATATGGTATTTGGCTTATTTCACTTAGCATAATAATCTCCAGGTCCATCCATGCTGTCACAAAAGGTAAGACTTCCTTTTTGTGAACACAGATCAAATCTTGTCTTATAGGAATTAATTGCTTAATTCCTATAAGAATTAAATCTAAATCTGTGCCCAAGTTCCTCCAAATCCTGTGGCATATGTATCTTCTCACCCCACTTACTGCCTGCCCCAGATCTGAGCCACAGCAGCCTTTCTCGAATACTCAGCTTGTTCCCAGGCACCCACTTCAAGTTATATCCTCCTAGACTACTCTTCTCCCAGGTCAGCCTCAGCGAAGGCTTATTCAAGTTTCAGCTGACACATCTTGCACAGAGGAGCTTCCTGGCTATTAAATATTATGTGGTCCTTCCTCTTCATGTCTCTACCACACCTTATTCAATAATTGTTTAACTTAATAATGTGTGTCACTCTCTGTAAAGAAAGATAAATAGCATTGTGTGTGCAGTGGGGGTGCTCAATCCAATTGGGATTTTGAGGAGAATTTTCTCTTTCCAAGAATTGTTTGATCTTTATTTACAGATAACAAAACTGTCAGAAAGGCAAATGGGGATTGATGAGAGAAGGGGAACCTGGGCAAAAATAGGAGATGAGTGAATCTACTAGCCTTCTTCAGCTACCTGTTCACAATCCTACAGGAGTTCACTGTGGTTCCCTGGACAATGAGCTCACTGGGGCTTCCCCTACCTCACACCTCACCATTTGGAAGGACTACAGCCATGCTCAGGTTCCCACCAGATCAGTATTTCTTCCTTCTAGCAAGAGGAGCTGGAAACGTTTGCTGGGCCCAAGGTCTGTAGGTACTGAGTATCTGAAAAGCCCATGATGTCTGGAAATCAAGAATGTCTTTGTTCATCAATAATCTAGGTTCTCTTAAGGTTGCCTTCACAAACACAGACAGCTTCTCTCTGGGAAAAGTCAGGATGATCAGGGATTCGTGCCTTCTCCTGATGACCTCTGCCCGATATATCCTCCCAAGTGTCTATTTCTCATACTGTGTGATGTCGCAGCACTTGTTCCAAATCTGATGCATGGCACAACATATTAGCCATAACTAGATCTATGGCATATGATAAATTAAGTGTACTTTAAAAAGTTGTTTAGGTATTGAGTTTCTGACACTTTTAGCATGATATAAAGATTCCCATGTTATAAAGTTAAAAGGAAAACACAACTATTTTCTGTAAAATTGTAAAATTTGAAAAACCATTACATTTTTTTCCCTCTAGCATGGCCTACCTTTTCTATCTTTACCTTTGGCCTTTTTATTATCATCTTTATTTCCTTAAATATTAGTTATGACCTTTTGAAACAGCTCTTGAGCAGATGATAATTTCAGCTTTAATCATGATCAAATCTTTCCCTGTGTTATCATTAATTAGTCCAACTAGAAGTTAATTTGAAATAAAGTTCCTAAAATGCTCTGAGTCCACAATTCCCATTTAGAAGGTCCTTTATTTTTCTCTTTAGAGAACAGCTGCCAGGAGTGTGACTCACTTTAGTTGGGCTGCCCAGTGTGGTGAAGAGAAAGAGAAAAAATTAAACCTGATATTGATCAGGAGTCCTTGAAAGCTACAGATGCTGTGTAGGAACACCTTAGCATATTAAACTGCAGTGGTTTCAGTTCTGAAAAAATGCAATGAAGGCGTTGAGAATGTATGGTGCTATCTAATTTTCCTATAATGTGCAATAATGAGATAACTTAGGCTGCCCTAGGAGAAGACTAATCAACTTGAGTTTCCACCTGACTTAGCAAAATAGAATCTTACACCATATCCTATTCTGAAAAAAAAATCATTTATCTCTCACTTAGCTACATACACAATACTTAATTTTACTCTTTGCCATATCCACATCATGGCTCAATTAGGTCCGAGATGCTGCAGGATACATTGTTTTGTGATAACTCTTAATAAGAAACACACTTTTCAGCATCTACAAACACCATAGGTAAACAAGAGATTCAGAAGATAGGCATTAAAACAAATTCAGTTTTTATTAAAGCAAATCTTACAATGACCATTCCAGGAATACATGTCCCCAACTTTGATGCCTGAAGCCATTGCTCACTGTGTCTATAGAAACAGATAGTTGGCATCTATGGTTTTCTTCCCTGCTAGATTGAAATTATATTGATGAAAAGGAGCACACTTCATTTCATTTCATCTCCTCAGTCCCAAATCCATTCATTCTTTGGCACATGATGGATGATTAAAAAGAGTTTGTTGGATGCACTGGGGGTTTAGGGTATGCCTGGGAGTGGGGGGGGGCAATGGGAAGATATGTATACATGTAACAAATTAATTTAAAAAATGAAAATAATTTACTTTGCAAAGTTCAAAAAAATAGTGTCTGCAATTAGGTTTAAAGAATTAGGGTGGTTCAGTTGATTGGGTGTCATCCTATGCAACAAAGGTTGCTGGTTTGATTCATAAGTGGGGTACATGCAACCTCAATTCATGACAGGGGGAGTGCAGTAGGCAGTCAATAAATTATTATCTCACTGTGGTGTTTCTTTCTTCCTTCCTTTCTCTCTAAAAATCAATAAAAATATTTTTTTAAAAGAATAATGGTAGTGAGCTGTACTTTGGGCTAAAATTTTGGTTGTGAGTAAATATGCATACATTCTGTGATTTTGATAATTTGGGGGTAACAAAATCTCTAATTATTAAAAAATCAGTATGCTTTATTAATTTCTTTCTAAATAAATACAAGTAATCACTTATAATTAATCTAATTCTGGAATCAAATGTAACTATGACCAAAAGTTTTGTATCAAGCAAAACTAGATTTTTAAAAATGGGGAGAATTGCCTGACCAATGTTGCTTGTGGCTGAGCATCTAACCATGAACCAAAAGATCACTGGTTCAATTACAGGTCAGGGCACATGCCTGGGCTCAATCCCCCATAGGGGACATGGGGAGGCAGCTAATTGATGTTTGCCTCTCACTGATGTGTCTATCTTCGTATCCCTTTCCCTTCCTTCCTTCCTCTCTTTCTCTCTCATCAATAAAAACATTAAAAAAATAAAATTAAAAATTAAAATTAAAATGGGGAGAATTTGTTGCTAGCAGATCTTCCTTATAATAAATATTTACAGAGAGCCATTGATACTGAAATAAAGGACACCTGTATCCAGAATTGAGTAGACTTTTCTGCAAAAATGATATATAAATAGTAAAAAAATAATAGAATATACAGAGATGCTCAATTTCATTATTCTTCAGGGAAATACAAATCAAAACCACAATGTGATACAACTTCAAACACATTAAGATTGCTATAATATTAAAAAAGAAATAATAGAAGTATTTGAGAGAATGTAGAAAACTGCAATATTCATGCACTGAATTAAGAATGTAAAATAGTTGGTCATTTCTTAAAAACATTAAACATGGAGGTACCATATGACACAACATTCCTAGATATATATATATACCCAAGATAACTAAAATCATATGGCATATAAAAATTTGTAATGAGTGTTCAGAGTAGCTTTATTCATTATAGTCAAGAAATGGAAACTACTCAAATGTCTTTCAAATGATGAATGGATAAACAAATACAGTATACTCATATAGTATAATGATGAGTAAATCACTGATACATGTTACAAACTAGATGAACCTTCAAAACATATGGAAAGCAAAGGAAATCAATCACAAAGAACTATATATTAAGATATTCCATTTATTGAAATGTCCAGAAAAATCAAAATCACAGAGACAGAAAGTAAACTAATAGTTATAAGGGTAGGGTAAAGAAGAGAAGGGGAAAGGATTGCTAATAGGTTTAGAATTTGGGGGGGGATGATGAATATGTTCTAAAGCTAGATAATGATAATGGTTGCACAACTCTGCAAATATACTAAAATACATGAACTGTTTTAAAATGGCAAATTTACATTAGGCATTATATGTCAATACATATTTCATTTAATTAAATAAACAACAAAAATCACAATGAATTGACTTCTAGTCTTACGGTGTTTTCCCCCATTGGCAATAGATTTCTCTATGAAAAGAGGAGTTTTTGGAGGAAGCCTAAATGTACAATTAACTTGAAGATAATTTGTCATTGATTACTCAAAATGACAGTATAAGAAATAATGTCGATTACTTCCTTAGATGTGGTATGGTTTTGCCAACTATAGAACTCTTATAAGAACATTGTTTTGGCAAGGTGCAAGGTTAAAGAGGTTCATGTGTGTGTGTGTGTGTGTGTGTGTGTGTGTGTGTGTGTGTGTGTGTGTTTGCAGTATATATTTATAAAAATGAAACATTATAATTTATGTCAGTATACAGATCAGTAAAATTTAATAAGGTACAGATAATTTATGGTTAAGATAGATTATGATGAAGACATAGACGATAAAGATTTGTATGGAGACATGAGTGCAGAGGACTTGCTTTGAGATAAGTGAGATTTATTTTGAACACAGTATGTACTTTTTAAAAGGTGACATCACACATCCTATTTCCGGATTGTGTACTTCAGTGGACTACGTTTGGCTGACTTAGCACATTACTGTCCATGACATAAAATTAATGTTGTAAGACTTTTCAGCAGCCATCCTTTTGGAGATGTGTTTCAGTTCTATTTCCCTTCACTAAATTGATATATGAACCCTCCACAGGCTTAAGATCACTTTTCCCTTCCCAGAAAGCACACAGTATGATTCAGAAGACTCCCATCTCAATGGACTCTGCGCCAGGATATTTTTGGCCGCATTCTTCCTATATATCTTTATTTCATTATTATACTAGTTTTGTTTGTGGTGTACAGAAGTGAATGAAAGAAAAAAAACTGTGAAAATGATTCATTTCATTACTGGAAGTAAAATATAATTGGAAATGAAAAAGTCTGCCTCCAGAGACCTATTGGATACAAATCTCTGACTTTAGATAAAAAGTTTGTAGAATTTCAAGTGATTTACTAAATTGGTTTATCTTATAACAAATTTTTTTTACAAGTTAGACCAAATTCCATTCAAAGCACAGGACGGTTTCAAATTATCACTGTTATTTCAGCTAAAATAAAGGAATGTCAAGAACAACAAATAAAATAGATCAGCTTCCTCTGAGGAAAATTTTAATGTTTTCCTCTATGGAGTGATGGGAAGCATGCCAGCAAGGCTCCTAAATGTTCCATAACTGTCCCTAAAACCCATCTGTATAGGTGAATGCAGTCTAAGCAGACTCATACTGTGCACCACTTCCTCAAATATTCTTCCCCACCTTTTTGTCCTTGTTGTTGTTAATCCTCAACCAAGGATATGTTTTCATTGAATTTAGAAGTGGAAGGGGGAGGGAGGGAGGTAAGAAGGGAAGGAGGGAGGAAGGGGGAGAGGGAGAGAGAGAGAGAGAGAGAGAGAGAGAGAGAGAGAGAGAGAGAGAGAGAGAGAGAGAGAGAGAGAGAGAGAGAGAGAGAGAGATGTGAGAGAGACACATGGATTGGTTGCCTCTCACACAGGCCCCACCTGGGCCAGGAATTGAGCCTACAACCAAGTTACATGCCCTTGACCAGAATCATATCGGTAACCAACACTCTATCACTCTATCAACAAGTCAAACTCGCTAGGGTTCTTTGCCACCTTTAAGTTTCCAGATCTTTAATCTTTTAGAAACAGTCCAAATATCAGCTGTCCAGTAACTTAAATCTTTATATACAATGTGTATTTCTTAAAAATTGCTTTCAACCTTTAACTTCTCTTTCTAACGTGTGTATTCTTTTTACTTTTGTTTTTTCATTCCAACAGTAGTATAGTAGTTCTTTGCTTTTACTGAGCAATCAATAAGTACACATCTATTACTTGAATAAAATTTTAATAAAATAAATGACTCAGGAAGGATAATTTGAAAAAATTTTAATAAAATAAATATGATTCAAGAAGGGAAATTCTGAGGAAGAGATAGACATTGGAAAGGTGCGAATTTTAATGGAAGTATGGAATGGATATGCAATGTGGGGCATTTACTTAGAGGGCAATTTAGATGAACCGCTGTGGAAAGAGGTACAAAGAAACCTAAAGTTGGCTGAAAGGAGGGTGTCTACTGGAAGGAATAAGAATACTTAGGTACTTTTATTGATAAATAGCATATGAAAACTTTGCAATTCAAATTGGAAAACTATTATATTAAATCCTTGCATATATATATGTGTGTGTGTGTGTGTGTATATATATATATATATATATATATATATTCATACACATATATATGTATAAATATGTATATATATATATGTAAATAATGGATAAGGATAAATAATGTTTTAATCAGAAAACTAGTAAAATCTGTTAAGAAATTTGGGATTTATTTAAATTAATATTTTTCAATATTCATTACTTTTTATCAACATAAAGAGCCTTACACACAATTTAGAAACAGAAGAGACAAAAGATTAAATTCTGAAAGGAGATTAATGAAAAAACAGCCCCGCTGATGTGGCTTAGTGGTTGAGTGTGGACCCAGGAACCAGGAGGTCAAGGTTCCCTCCCTGGTAAAGGCATGTGCCACGGTTGCAGGCTTGATCCCTGGAAGGAAGTGTGCAAGAGGCAGCCAATCCATGATTTTCTCTCATCATTGATGTTTCCATCTCTCCATCCCTTCCCCTTCCTCTCTCTCTAAAAATCAAGAAAAGCATACTTACAAAAAAAAAAAAACAAAACAACAAAACAGAAATGGTAAGAAGCTGTTCACATAAGAGAAAGAGCTGAGACTAAGACAACATTCACTCTGAGCCTGGCTTTTCCAAACTGTAAAATGAATAAAATGAAACCTCCTTCACAGGGTCATTAAGAAGAGGAAAGACAATGCTGTACCTGGCATATAGTAGATATTCATTAAAGGATAATTTCCCTGTATAAATTGAATGAGCAGTTTCTGTATTACCCCTTACAAAGGCAGGTGGTATTAGGTTAATCATATCGAAAATACTGAGAACATACTAATGTATTAATTTGATGATATAACTATACAGGGTACAACACAGTGAAAAGAATACCATTTACTTCCATTTTTGTTATACCCGAATGACTAATATGCTCATCAGGCTGCTATTCTTAAATACTATCTTCTAATAGATGTTTAATGCCATGAAATTGATGATAGAACAGATGAGGTGCCTACTGGCCAGAGGCTTAGGCTCTGATCTTGATATGGGAATGGTTCCTGGGGATGGCGGAAATGAACATCAGGATGGCAATAGGCCCAGGGAGCCTGTCAGATCCTTGGAGGACAGACCCCTTCTTAGGAGATCTCATGAGTGCAATGTATTTCTGGCTTTGCAGAATTAACTTGTTTCATTTTCCTCTGGTTGAGTGAACTTCCTATTCATTTATTTTTGTTTGATTTCAATTATCTTCCCTTAAAGTCTTTTTAATCACAAAACAGAATGGAATCATTTTTAAATAGCCTAAGCCAGGCAAGATTGGTTTCAATGCATTTACCATCATTTTATCATTTTGTAAATTGGTAATTGGTAACTGTCTCATAAAAAAGTTTTTAAGACACAAGAAATTGACCAAGTAATGGAAGGTTTCTCTCTCTCCTTTGTTTTTGGTTTGTTTATTTGTTTGTTGGCTTGTTTTTTTTACTAACTTCCCTTTCCTTTTGTATGCCTGTCCATGTCCAGTGGTTGTGTGTATGCTCACTCAGGGCTTTTAAGAAAGTAATAATAATATTATCACCACCTGAACCACCAGTCTTGGTTGGAGACTACCCGCTGGTTAGCTATCACCAGAGAAGCTTCTTTTTGGCACCCGATATGGGCTACAAACAATCTTGGTGATATCAGGTCAGTGAAGAGCTATGGCAAGGTCCCATTCAACACAACAGGCACTTTTGCCTGCCATCCTCGGTCAAGGCGCAGGTGGGCTGATGTTCAGAGCCAGCAAACCCAAGAGGCATTCATTCACAGCCTGTGCCCTGGGGGTATCATCATTTGACCCTCCCTTCAAATGCTGACCTCACATTTTCACTAAGAAGATCTTCCTGGCATCCTTTCTGACACTTTGGAATGCTGGCATGGTCTATTTTGAGATCTAACTTTATAAAAGTTGATATAGCCTTTGCACTTAGACCCCTAAGTTTATCTTGCTTAGTTTTTCTGTGCCTTCAATATCCTACCTTGCTCTTCTTCCTAACTTTCTTCACGCTCTGCTTACACTTCTGTACATGTAGCACGAGTTCTTGGAATGCAAATAACAAAACATTTAAAAAGCTACCGTTCAATCTCAAATAACCTATTATAGTCTCATCTCTATGGCATTATCACTCTTGGAAATACAATACAAAAGTAAACTCAATGCCCATAATTAATGCACCTATTGAAGCAAAAAGGAGTGATATGTTAGAGTGACCAGGGTTCTTCAACCTGGTTCAGTGCATCATTATTTTGCAATGAATCATGTGAGAACTGGAGGGTAAAAGTGATTCATCTAAGGACATAGGTAACTAAGTGTCAGAGTCAGAGCCAGGGTTTAGTTGTTCCCCTGAATTAACCTCTTTTACTTTCCCCAACTTCAGCACAGCACTTACAAATTTGTATTGTCTCTGATCCACAGCCACAAGAACAACCCTTTCTGAGCAACACATAATATATAACATACTCCTTATTTATTTAACAGGGAGATGGGAAAACCAGAAGGGATTTTATTAAGAAAGCTGTTCCCTCCTTAGGTTTCAGAGACAAGAGATACGTGAGAAAATGTCACTGTAACTAGGGTTCCAGAGGGGTTGACCTTGCCTAACTGCATCACAGGCTTCCACAGATTTGACAACCTCCCTCATAATTTTATCAGGAGATGCTCTATTTCTATGTTGCCCAAAGCAGCTTTTTCAATTTAATCACTTATAAAACTCTGTGGCTTCTGTGAGAATAGATGATAAATTGATTTTATCCTCTGGTAGTTGGGAAACACTAATCTTGTTTAGCTTTTGCTAGGAGCATTGTATGCAGCTCGCCAGTGCACACAGAAATACACAATGCATTTTGAACATGTTCCTAAACTGCCTTCACAAAATAGTTTACCTAATTATTTTTGAGTGGAAAAATTCAAAAAATTTAATCAAATTGCCAGTTCAGTAAATGTACTTTAAAGTATTATATCTTGTAAAGGGTATATACTTAAATATAAAGTGAAATAAATGTATTACAGTATAACTAGTAAATACAAGTTCTTTGAAATTCCACATGGTTAAGTGACTTACATTCTGGTCAGCATTAATGGGTATGAAGAAGCCATACATATATCACAAAATACTGTCTTCTTAACATCAGTTATTTGCATTTCATATTAAAGTGTCATCCTGTTTTCTTTTTTGTTTTGTTTTGTTTTGTTAATCATCACATGAAGTTATTTTTGTCGTTGTTTTTCAGAGACAGTGGAAGGAGGGGGGAAAAAAGGAGGGAAGGAAAGAGAGATATCCATGTGAGGGAGACACATTGACTGGTTACCTTCCCCATGTACCCTGAATGGGGGCAGGAAAAAGGAAAGAACCCAAAATGGAGGTACATACTGCTTTCCTGAAATCTAACCTGAGATCTTTTGGCTGGAAGGCTGACACTTTAACCACTGAGAACACTGGCCAGGATCATCCTACTTTCTTAACAGGGTATCAACACTACTTCATTTCATTGAAAAAAAATATTTATTTATAGTATAGTATTTTTGTAACTGAGTTTGGAAGATGATATTTTTTATGCTGTCAGGAAAACTATTTTATTGTTACATGCTAAAAATAGTTTTTACTTAACATTTTCATGTCTTCTAACATTTTATCACAAACAAAGCATTTTTGGCTTGTATGACTTAATTTAATGTCTCGTTCTATATTGAACTTCATGGTAAATTTTGTAATCAAGGTGGTCAGATTTTTCAAAAGTTTGTATATATATATTACACACACACACACACACACACACACACACACACACACACTCCCTTTTCTCAAGAATGATCTTATCAGTGCTTGTTTTTGTTTGTTTGTTTAGCAAGAATTCACTCAGAGATGATGGATAGCTTGGGTTGCTAGATGAAGAGATAAGAAGAACCTCCTAAGATTCTCTTAACTGCCTTTTATAAATCTTGCTTGGTATACATTATTTTGGACCTGGCTCTTTATTTCCTTATCTCTCCCAGAAATCCCAACATGCTCTTTCTATTCCCTAATTATCTTATTTCATCTCCTCTTAGGTGCCTTCTAAATCACTCCAGATAACATTGCCTAAAGAAAAATGATGGAAATACAAACACAACTTGTTTCAAAATCCATTGAATTTTATTTTCAAAATCCTTAAAGTGATTTAAGGCAGGACACAAACTTGCCTGCAAAACAATGTCTTCATTTTAGAGATTCAAACTTATAGAGTTTCTGCTCTACAGAATATTTCATTTATCTTGAATTTTTGAAACAATGCTAGCCAAAAAATAGTGAAAATGGGTCATCTGTCAAGAATAGGTTTGACTTCATTAAACAAAACCTATATAGTTTTATTGCTATTACTAAAACCTATTTTTCTTTGAGATGTGTTCAAACAGAAGTACATAAATAAAAATAAAATGTGTAATATTCAAAATTGTTCTCATGAGTCATGGCAAGGAAAAGTAAGTTATAAAGTCTGTGCTTTATTTTATTCCTTTATTTACAAGGGTCAATATATGTGCCTGAATTTTTAGGCTTACTAAAATAAAAAAATATACTAAAATTACTCAAGAGTTCATCATATAACATCTTATTTTTTGTTTTTTTTAATTATATTTATTGAAATGAGATAGTTGAATAACATTATATGGGTTTCAAGTGTAGATTTCTATGATACATAATCTGTATATTGCATTGTGTGCCCACAATGTTTTGTTTTATTTACAGACATAATAAATGCTAGCATATTAACCACTTCACATCAAACCTCTACAAGATGAGGCAAACATGAGTCTTTAACAACACAAATAGCAGGCATTTAGTTTACTTTATTTTTTTTTTGCCTAAAAGAAACCCACTTTATATTATATTATATTATTTATTTATTTATTTATTTATTTATTTATTTAAATTAGTTTTACTGGTATGACACTGGTTTATGAAACCATACAGGTTTCGAATGTACAACTCAATAAAATATCATCAGGCATTTGGTTTTAGTGAGTGTTCTTCCCCTCTAAAGATACACTGTGATATGAACGGTATATACAAACCCCTGTGCAGAGAGAAGGCATGCATCTAGCATGTGCTTGTCTATTTTACAATAGCTTACAAAGAATTCTGCCATTCTAACAGGTGTAAGGTGGTATCTCATTGTGGTTTTGATTTGCATTTCCCTAATAGGTAGTGAAATTGAACATCTTTTCATATATCTGTGGGCCATTTGTATGTCTTCTTGGGAGAGCAGTGTATTCTGGTCCTCTGCCCACATTTTTAATTGTATTGTTTGTAAGTTTGGTGTTGAGTTGTATGAATTCTTTACATATTTTAGATATTAACTCCTTGTGGGATATACAACTGAAACCCATAGACACAGAAAATATTATGGTGGGAGGGAAGGGGTAGTGGTGGTGTTGGTAAAGCTTTAAAGGGGCCAAATATATGATTATGAAATATAGTTTGACTTTGGGTGGAAGGCACACAGTGCAATGTATGGATTATGTATCATAGAAATGTATACTTGAAACCTGTATGATCTTATTAAACAATGTCACCCAGTAAATTTAACAATATAAATTCTTCCAAAGAAGGTAGGTTCCTGTTTGAAGAGGATATGAAAAGATTTATAAATTGCTATTTAAAATAAACAAAGAAAAAAGCAGAGAATCATCATGAAACTTCATGTTTTTAAATGGTGGAATAATTTATGATGCTAACCTAAATAAAAGTTTGCCAAAACATTTTCATGAACAACACAAATGGAGAGTGAACGGGGCAAGGAAAAGTTGGGTTGTAAAGAAATTTTGTCTTTACATTGTGGCTATCACAGGAATTACGTGTTCATTTCTTTCTCTCCCTTTCCCTTGCCCTCTCCCCCCACCACTCTTTCTCTCTCTGTTTTTTGCTATATGTATTTGTCTTAGCAAACATTGACAATTGATAGTAGGCCATTGTATTGTACAAAAATAAAATATAACAAGACATATTTTTGCTGTGTTTTGATACTTATTTCTCACACACCAATCACTATGCATATAGGGCACCATGCCTCTTTGGTACAGAAAACCACAGCAGTTTTACCTTTTAGAGATCCATTTGGGAGTATGCAGTTTTCCTACTTTCCAACAATCGTTGTCAATTTTGCATCTTCACTTCCTTGGATTACTGATTCTGAGTCTTGGGGGAGTATCCTCTTGGGCATGCTTATATAGAATATTCCATCAGCATACACTTAATTAAAGAGGACAAACACCTTTCTCTGAAAGCTGTGAGGTTTTGTTTTGTTTGTTTTTTTAATTGTTGCTGTTGTTTGGTATTTTGTTTTGTTTTGTTTTGTTTTTGGCGAGGGGAGTAGGCTGAATCTGAATGTACAATTTCCCATTCACAGTACAAAAGCTGGTATTGTCTTTATATTCTTTGAACCCAAAAGGTAAGAATCATCAGTTCCATTTCAGTTTCTGAATCCACAAAAGATTCACTTAGCAGCATTGTGTTTCTAGGTAGGAATGAAGCCAGAGGGACAGAGATGCTCCAGTGGTTCCTGGCCTCCTCCTCCTATAGCCTCCTCAAATTATTGGCATGAGTGAGCCTTTCATATACAACCTTCAGCTCCAACTATTACTTATCCCTTAGTGTGTTAATCTGTGAGCACTGCAGTTCAGATATGAATTTTAAAGTATGCTAATCTGAACTGAAAATGCCCCCTTGAGGAAAAATAAAATACGTTTAAGAAAAGCAGCTTACTTTCTGATTTATTCTTACTTTTGGATATTTTTTTTCTCTAAAAAAAAAAATGATACATGTCCCATGAGCATCATTATTGTGTAAGAGAGAGGAGCAAAACCCAATCCTCCAAAACTCACAAAAAGTGTGAGTTAAAAGAAACTGCCATGCAATTCCACTCTGTGACAAAATTCCATTTATTCTTACAAATGAAATGCCACTAGAATGCCTCTTGTATATATAGTCATTTTAGTTGTATATTAAGAATTTATTTTCATATGAAGGCTTCATAATTACCTCTATTTGCGTTTTTCTTGCTTTGCAAAAAAATCCAAACACTCTTATTCCTACCATCTAGACAAAATAAAATTTTAAATAAGAGTGAGAAAAATGAAAAGCGTATTTGTACATAAATGTCTATAAACATTTTTCCATTGGGAAAATTAGGTAGTTGGCTTTGATTTTACATACATAAACCTCTATTGCATATTGAGATAAATTTATTTGCTTCATTACTGGTAGGTACCACATCCCCAGACAGATAAAGAATCTTAACTGAAACCCCATATTTGTTTAATATATTTTTATTGACCTATTTGCTAGTAGAGCACCTTGCCTATAGTAGAATTTCCATAAATATAATTTTGCACTGAGTTCTGCACTTAAATTCCTTACTGTTTTCTTTTTATACCTGCTTCCTTTAAGAACATGTATTGGTCTTTTCTCAGAAGTGACCATCACAATAAGATTTACCCTGGCCACTCTATCTAAACCAGAACCATGACATTTCTTGTCTCTTTTCTGTGAATTTTTTTCCCTTTAGCACTTCCCACTACCCATCACACTATATATATTTCTTATTTACCTTGCTGATTACCTCTTTCTCTCTTTAGAATGTAAGCTTTATAGGGAGAGCCATGTTTGTTTTAGTCACTGTTCTATATTTTCCTTAGAGCTTAGCTTAGGGCCTAGCTTAGAAATGTTAAATAAATATTAGTTGAATAAAAAAGTGATTAGCAAAACCTGTGAGATGTTGCACAGAGTTCTGATATAAAGAGAAAGTGAAAAAATTTTAATCCTACATCGTTTTACATGGACTATACACAATATTGTAATATTTATAAGAGCAATAAGAAAAAAAAAAGTTGTTTTCATTAGACAGATTCAAAATGGACTTATTTTCTTTTTTTTAAGTCCTTGTGTATCTTTCTACTCTGATCTTTTACCTCTTCCCAACACATTTTCTTATCATCTAAAGAGAAAATCCTGAAGCAATCATGAGATGCAATGGGTGTTGAGCTAAGAATTATTCAAGTAGTAAACTGTTGCTGATCAGAATTAGTTTAAAATGCAGACTTGCCTGGACAGCATTGCTCTGTGATTGAGCATTGGCCTATGAACCAGAAGGTCATGGTTCTATTCCCAGTCAGGGCATACGCCTAGGTTGTGAGATCGATCTCCAGTTGTGGGGTGTGCAGGTGGTAGCTGACCAATGACTCTCTCTCATCATTGATGTTTCTCTCTAGCCATTTTCCTTATTCTCTGAAATCAATAAAAAATATATTTTAAAAAATACAGACATAGAGAAATGATTCCAAAACTACTGAGAGATGGAGGGTAGTAAGTTAAGAAATTTCATATAAGCCTGACTTCAGTTTCCTCTTCTGTATAGTGCACAGCTGCTCAAAGTTAAATTTTAATGTTTCTCTGTTCCTAGTAAGATTTCACTAAAAAAATGTTTTTTGTTACTAAAAAAAAAAATGCTTAAAAAGCCTACTCTTTTTAGAGAGTTTTCATTACACAGCAATATACATGGGTGATTAAAGAAAATGATGGTAGGAGGACCAGGTGAGAAGTTTTTATGATAGTATAGTCCTGATCAAAGGGAAGGTTTGGTTTTAAAATGACTTCACTTCCCAGAAACTCCACTAATCCTGATTTCACATAATTTTACTTGTTTCAATAAAGGTGATTTATGTCCAATCTAAATAAATCTGATGTAATGATATTATTTTATAAGTCTTCAATGATAAATGCACACAATTTAAGTGGAAGGGAGAGAGGGAGGAAGGGCGGGAAGATGATAAAAGAATATTTTGCTATAAGTTCCTACCAGAGATTGTGGGAGTAGAAATTCTGCATGTGGAAAAACTATGAAGAAAGAAAAGGAAAACTCTAAGTCTGACTAGGTATGGAGAGATAATTTAAGGGGGAAAATTGAAATGTGTTTCAAATCTTCAAAACTAAGATATTTGACAGAAAAAAGAAAAAAAAAAGGCCAACTGAATGGTGGGCTAGATTTGGAAAATGATGATTGGTTTTTAGCCATTAGTCTTTTATCACTTATCAAACTTATTGAAAAATCTCTGAGCATTAACTTTGGGGTTCTACAAACCTATAATGTTTTTTAGGATTTGTTTGAGTCTCTATTCCATGTCTACCCCTTACACACACACACACACACACACACACACACACACACACACACATCACAACTCCACAACTCCATAACCCACAACTCTTTGAAGGAGGGCTGGCTCTAGGCAAAACTGTGAATTCAGAAGGGTAGTCTGGGCTTCTGACATATTCCCTTATTTCTGCTGCACCATCTTTATTAAATACCATGAGCCCATTGACCTCATATTCTTCACTTTTCCATTCTTTATGACACTGTCTCTACTTCAGTTGATTGCCTAAACTTGGCCCTCCAGATAATGCTCAGACTTCATAATGACCAAGTATTCTGAATTTTTAGAACAACCCCAGTATCAACCCGCTCATTTTCTTCTCTCAGTTTGCCTTTGGGAAAATTCTCACCAAGTTACTGCTCCTCTCTAACTTTTCCCTCTCCAATGTAACTCATCCTAGCTATTTGCTAAATAAATTAAAAACATTAGCTTTAAGTTGTAAATCACTTTCCCAAGATATAGGAATTGGTTAAAAAGACAAACATATAATTGCAATGATTTCATAATTTAGAAAATAGTTTTGTTTATTAAATATTTTGTGGAATCCTTTAAATTTCGACATCAACAATCCTTTATTCATTAATAAATCCAGATATGCCTATCAAAAGAAACTGAACATTATTATAATATTTCCAAAAATTAAGTATATATCATTATTTAGCGATGAAACAACTCAGAATCTATATTTTAGTCTATCATAGTTTGCCCCTGGTAATTTTTGATATGGGAGAAATGAATCAATAGCTTATTTTAATAAGATTATGGTTTATATAGTTTTTTATATTTAATCAAATAAAATGTGGGTACTAGTAAATCTCATTCTCTAAAGAAAATTCTAAGTTAAAAATATCATTTTGGCAATGCATACATGATAAAAACATCTGAACACTTCTCCATTTTATCTTCAATAACATTGTGTTGAATTCAAGCCACAGAATGACACTGACTTAAAAAACTGGTAAAGATGCAGTGTTTATTATTAGAGAAAACACTTGGCATCTAGGTGAGGGGAATACATAGAAGAGGGATGCCTAGGGAGCCAAGAAGAGATGTGAAAAAATGAGACGGGAGCCTTTTGATTCTCTGAGGCTTGAGGCAAAGTCCCATCTGTCAAGCAGCTCTCCTGGCTCCCCTGAAGAATCATGCCTCCAGCTCTCCAGATTGTCCTGGCAATTAACTGTGTTTCAAGTCTTGTCACATTCACCACTGGAAATTTTCCAAAACAGGATTCCACCTGTGCTCTAATTCTCCATGACATCTCAATGTCTAACCAATGGCCTGTTGGTGACCCTCCAAGACCCTTTTAAGGCTGCTTTAAGTTAACACTGTGGGATCCAGAGGCAACCCCACTCCAAAACACACTTCCCTGCTTCAAAACTGTAGAACCTACAGGGATAGAAGGTGCCTGCATCCCAGACATCATTTGCCACATTATACGAACCCCAGAATGATTATCTCCAAACTTACAGTTTAGAAAAAGACAGATGTGTATCTTGTTGAAGGCTGATGAAATTTGGCTTTTTTTTTTCTCATAGTACTGACCTCAGGACCAAACTAAAAAAGAAGAAAAACACATGGTCCTGGCCACTGTGACTCAGTGGTAGGTCAATGGCCAGGGCACCAAAGGGTAGTGGATTCAATTCCTTATCAATATAACTGGGTGGCAGGTTCATTCCTGGCATATACGATAGGCAACCAGTTGATGTGTCTCTCTCATGTAAAAAGTTCTCTTTGAAGAGTTTATTCTAGATCATCAAAATATGCCCTTGGTATTTTAATGGGGATGCACTGAATCTGTAGATTGCTTTGGGTAGTATGGGCATTTTAATGAAGTCAATTTTACCAATCTATGAACACAGTATGTTCTTCCATTTGTTTATGTCTTCTTCTCTTTTTTCAATGCCCTGCAGTTTTATGAGTATAAGTCTTTTATGCCCTTAGGTAATTTGGATTGGCCAGAGGAATTAAGAAGCTGGGTAATAAGGATTGAGAGACAAATCTCTTTTGGGCACAAGCAGGTAAAAAATATATATTTTTTTAAAGTATCCCCCAAATTCCAACAGAATGACAGAAATTTAGACTTTCCTAGTAAAATTATATTTTTCCTACTAACATATTCAGAAAGTAGTTTGAGTTGTCATAGTCATTACATATATATGGGTGTTTCATTTGTTTTAAAATCTATGTAAATAAATATTACTTGCGAACTGAGATTCTGATACATTTACTTTCCAATTTTATATAACCAGTTAATACCTCAGCTGAAACTAAAACCAGATTTTCTCTTTTTTTTTCTTTTGTTAAAACTGGATTTTCTAATACCTGAAGTATTGTTAATTGGCCTAATAACATATATGATTCTACTGACTAATGGAAAATTCCTTCCTCTGCTAGCATCATAGAGAATGCCTTATATGCCTCCTGAAATAAAAAGCTCTTTACTCAAACATTTGGGAGAAAATAAGTAATTAATGCAAAGCAATAATATAGCAAATCTTACCTTCTAAAAAACATTTAAGGTAGAAAACCTTTCTTAAATGGTACCCAGTTTCATTTGTATTCTTTATGTTTGCTTAGGAGTGATGGAAAACTACTGGAAGCAGCAGAGTTTGTGGGACCAGATTCCATGCATACACGTAACAATACATATCCTTAGTTTTCCTACTCTGAGTCATTTACCAACACAATTAAATCATGAGATTATCCTGAGGTTGCACTTAATATGACACATTCAATTTTTCTTCTTTAAACTACATTGTAAGATATCTAAATGTCTCAAATTTTACTAGATTTCTCCTGGTTAGTCTTATTTATATTTTAAGAGAACCAAATCAACTTACTCTTAATGCAATTGTTTCGAAAAAAGTTATCTTGAATCTATGTATATTTGTCATGTGCAATTTGGAAGATATGAAAACAAATAAACATGCCTCTACCACCACTGTCATCTCAGAGCAATTTATAGCAAAAATCCTTCCCTTCCCTAAATTAAAAATAATAATAACAACAAAATCACCGTGGCTCTGGTTAAGCATTGACCTATGAACCAAGAGATCACAGTTCCCATCTTGGTCAGGGCACATACTCTGGTTACAAATTCAAGCCCAGTGCTCCAAGCAGCTGATTGATGACACTCTCTCACTGATATTTCTATCTCTCTCTCCCATTCCCTTCCTCTATGAAATAAATAAAAATTTTTAAAGTAATAATAATTATAACCACACAAAAAGAGGGGTAAAAAGTCAAATATTTATATATTTTGTTTTCTTTTAAGAAAATAAATAGCAAGAGCTAATTAGGCTTCTTCCATTTTCTGAGTAGCTATGAATTTTATAGTATTTTCAAAAGTACTAAGATTGGACAAACAAGTATATAATTTTTTGTTGAAATTTTGGATATAAAATCAAACTGCTAATGAATATGAAATATTACAAGATGCCTTTAGTGAATATTGTGATTACTTGACAATCGACACTAAAACCTATTCTAAATCTATGTTTTGTAATGGAATAAGAAAAAAAAACACATTACATTCATGTGTAACAGCAAAACAGAAATAAACTGAAGTTTTTTTATTTTATTTTATCTGAAACCAGTAAAAATGTCCAGATTTGTATACTAAAGAATAGAACCCTAATGGAAAATAATTTTCAGAAGCACTGGTTAACAATTTTTTTAATCTTTCTAAATATATATTGATTTCAGAGAGGCAAAGAGAGGGAGAAAGAAACATAAATGATGAGAATCATTTATTACAGTGGTTCTCAACCTGTGGGTCACGACCCCTTCAAGAGTTGAATGTCCCTTTCATAGAGGTCGTCTAAAACCATCAAAAAATGCAGATATTTACATCACGATGCATAACAGTAGCAAAATTTCATGGTTGGGGGTCACCACCACATGAGGAACTATATGCAAGGGTCGCAGCCTTAGGAAGGTTGAGAACCACTGATTTATTGGCTGCCTCCTGTAGGTCCCCCATTGGGGATCGAGCCCATCACCTCCTGGTTCATAGGTCAACACTCAACCACTGAGCAACACCAACTGAGCTGGTTCACAGTTTTTGTTTTCAACTACTACCTTTCTAAAGATAGGTGCTTTCCCTAAGCAACTGGCCTGGTCAACTGGCCTCTCACTTGGGCACATTTCTAGTTAGAGTGCCTTTAGGATATGTTAAGTTTCCTAACCCAAATACATAAACTCCTTGAAAACACAATTTGGCATTTTTCGTAGACTTCAGCTCTTCAAATCTGCCGTTAATATGTGCCAACATCATTAGCTCAAACTCCCTGGCCTCAAATATAAATGAGATTTTTGGATATGGGGAGGAGTCAACGTATGATCAAATACAGTCTGGTACTTATTTTGCCATCTATCTCCCCTACACTCATTTCTTGTCTCTTGTCACTGTTGTGACATAGGCTCTTGACATTTCCCATTTTTTATTACTACAAGAGTTTTCCACTGATATACTGTCTATCAATCTCATTCTGCCAAATTTAGACTGCCTACCATTCACTACCAGGATAATCATTCCCAAATTGCAGTTGAATTATTATATCATCTTGCCCTAAACCATCTAATGGCTGACTCTGCTTCCTGCAAACTACTGAACACAACCTGGTCTTTAATGGGCTCTTAAATTTATTTTTATTTTTTAAATTTATTTTTCCTTATTCCCCATGAGAAAACCTTTATTCACTTAAATCCCTCTCCTCTTTTCCTCAAGAAGTGCTGTCGTAAATTTTAATGCTGAACTTTCTCCTTCTGGGTTTAGAGTGCTTTCTTCCCTCCATGCTTCTGATTTACATCCCCTTCTCTGCCACAAAGCCTCTTCTTAACCATTTCAGACCCAGGTTAGTCGATGGATAGCTAAACCCAGCAAGCTGAGAACAGCTAGAAAGTGTATTCAGTGGGATCACAAGGTCATGTAATTTTTTTTTATTAATCCTCACCTGACAAAATTTTATTTTTTTAGAGAGCGAGATAGAGAAGTAAAGAGAGAAAGAAGGAGAAGGGGGAGAGAGAAAGAAAGAGAGAGACAGACAGACAGACAATCAATCAGTCATCAGTTGCCTCCACTACTGGCCCTAACTAGAGCTCTAACCAGCAACCTTTTGGTGTGCGGGACTCTACTCAAATCAACTGAGCCACCCAGCCAGCAGAGCATCATGTAAATTTACTATCCAAAAGTTTAAAAAGTTTCAAACATATGCTTTTTCACACAGTTAGTATGCAAAACCATAAACTGTGTGCATAGATACATACATATCTATGTATGCATTCGTACATATATGTGTTTCTATTTCATGTCAATGATAGAACCAGGGAAAGTTATGGTTAGAAAGACATCCATATATTCTCATTTCCATAAATTTACAGGTTAGAAAACTGAGCCCCAAAGAATGGACATGACCGCTCTAGCCTACATTGGTATAAACTCTCTGTTTACAGTAAGTAGAGATAAGAATCTTCCTAAGATTAAATAATCTAATTCTGCCAGACAAAAATGTCAACATCTTTCTGTCCTCATTCCAGATGCATCCCAGTCTAGTGGTATTTTTCTTTTGCTTCATGAATAATCTCCCAGTATTGTTATAAAAAATCAATTAACATAAAAATAATTGAGATGTTTTTAGCTTTAAAAAGATGTATTATTTTCGTTACTGAAACTAAGGCAATTAACAACTATTTTCATACTGATTCATGATTTGCAGTTCATTGAAAATCAATAATGAAACTTTTAGCCACACAAAAGCATTGTTGATGACAGGGAAGATGGCAGAGAATGTTGTCTCTCAAGTGCTCACATCCCAATCATGCCAAAAATACATCATCCGCACTCCATGTGCTCATATAAAATATATGAAGAGGCAGATGGTGACACCATCAAGAGATATGTAGATATCTATAGATAGATGGATAGATAGATAGGTAAATAGATAGAGAGATAGATGATAGATAATAGATAGATATGCATACATACACACAAATCATTTCTTTGGAAAAACAGCTTAATAAATTGGGTTGTATCAAAAAGAAATGTCCCCAGTACAAAATAAACAAAATGAGACAATTACTCATTGAAACTAGAATGATACCTACAGAGAAGCCACCACATATCTTGAAATATGTTATTCAATTTTATGAGGGACTAGGAAGGATAGAAGAGAAGGACTGTACTTTTGAAGTCTTTATATAAAAGGTGAAAACACAAAAGGAAGAAGGAAGAAAAGGAAATGGGGAAAAAAGGCAGACCTTTAGTCTTTATATATGTTCTCCCTAGAAATCACCTAACAAGACATGTCCTTGGACCTCTTCCCACTCCTAGAGTTGTGAAGAAGCACTTTGGGAATTAATTGGAAGGAATTGAAGGTTTTTCTAATCTGATCTAGTCAGAGTGGTCCCTTCCTGCAGAGTTGTCCAAGCTAGGTCATGGACAATTCCCAGGGGGTGCTCCAGGAGTGTTTTGAGCATCCACCTTTCCTTCATGTTACTTTTCTTTCTAACCTCTGTCACTCTGCCTTATCTCTTGTTGGCCATTTTTCCTAGAATGGCATTTGGAGGAGGCATCAGGACATGGAGCTTGTTCAGGAGTCAATGACATTTCCCCCTAAGGATTTGAGTAAGACTGACCTGATATGCATTTTTGAACTTGAGCTTTGAACTTGCATAAGGGGAATTGATTGCAGGGACACAGCCCAAGGTCTCCTTATCTCCACTACTGTTCCTGGAGATGGCCCAAGTATTGGTTGCTCAAAATGCTTTAAATCTCAAATGTTAATATCCATTTATCTCCTTTTAAATATAATTCTTCCCTATCCTCTCTAAACACACAATTGTGCAGAGAATGCTGGTTTCCCTTATCTATTGCTCAATCGCTAATGCTATGAGAGCCCATTTGTCCTCATCTATTCTATATAATAAAATCCTAATATGCCAATTGACTAAATGGCAGAATGACTGGTACTCTGACATGAACTAACCACCAGGGTGCAGACACTCAATGCGGGACCTGCCCCTAGCCTGCAAACCGCAGGCCAGCCAAGGTGGGTGCCAGCAGGGGGGCCCTAATCACCCCACCAGTCACCTCACAGATTGGCCCTGATTGCTAGCCAGGCCTAGGGACCCTACCCATTCATGAATTTCATGCACTGGGCCTCTAGTGTGTGTGTGTATATATATATATATATATATATATATATATATATATATATATATATATATATATATAAAAGCCCCTGGTGGTCAGTGTGCTCCCAAGGCCCACCTCCTATGGCCAGCAAACCTCTCCTGGCCCTTTCCCTTAGCCAGCAAAACTCCTGAGGCCCCTTCCCCCAGCTGGCCAACCTCCCGCAGCTCCTCCCCACGCCTGACCAGCCAGCTAACCTCCCAGCCCCTATCTCCCATCCCCAGCCGGCTGGCCCTAATTGGCCTCAATCAGGACTGGGTGAGATGCCCCAGTTGGTCCCAATCACTGGCCAGGCCGAGGGACCAAACCCATGCATGGATTCATGTACCGGGCTTCTAGTTTAAAATAAAAGGGTATAAAAATGATAACATACAAAGAATGATAATACTAAACAGGGCTATGAGATCAAGAGGTGGAATTATAACTGCATTTGGTTGTCACAGTATGATTAACTCAAATTAATTAGGCTCTCAGATTGACTGACTTTTTAAAATATTAACTATGTGATCCAAAGACAATATCTTCATCTCTTTTTTAAAAAATTAAATTTGTTAATTCAAGACAGATGCCAAAATATGTTGATTTGCTTGTAAAGAATCTGTATTACTATAAAGTTTGTATACACACACACACATACACACACACCCATATCCCATCAATTGTGACATAACTATTTTACTTTTTAATATTTATTTTAATTTATTCTCTGGCACATGAGTATTAGCTCATAATAAATTTTTAGATTGATAGTGAACAAATAGTCTGAAACAAAGCTGATTAGAGCGACAATGCTCTGAGGTCCTAGTGATTATCCAAGTGAAAAGTAAGTGTGTTGCTTTAGCTGTGAGCCTGCATATTAGGTTTGGTTCAGAAATTAGTTATCTACTTAGAAAGCAATTTTCTATGGCAGAAAAGATGTGATTTTTCTCTAAAACATGGAATATAATAGGTGTAATTATTTGGATGCAGGATATATAAAATTTTCACTGTAAATGGTGCATAAATGTGGCCTCATTTTGTATTGATTTATGAGCCATATACAGCACAGCCCTCCATATCCACTACATCAGGTATAAATATATCGATGTGGAACTGAATGGTTATACTTACCCATTGTGAAATAGAATTACCTAAAGCATTACAGAACTGTGGCCTAGGTAACGGTGCATTTACACAATGAAGATAATGTAGGGATGTTAAATTGAGCTATATTAAATGTTTATAATATTCCTCCAAAGCAAGACACCCATGAGAGCTTTTATTTTTCCCTACTTTGGGGTCTTTTTCATTCAAAAAAGCAAGTCCAATTTTGGTTCTTAAGAAATCTGGGCAACTGACAGTCTCTTTTGGAATTTTATTTATTCAACTATGAAAGTTGGTCCCATACCCACAATAAATGATTCAGGGAACTTAATTTCTGATCATTTGCTATCCACAGAATCCCTGCAGTTCTCAATTATAGATAATAGCCAGTATTCACTCAGAGGAATTATAAGTCAATTCTCGGGATAATTAGAACTGTGCCTATGCTATCTGAATAGATCTTGTAAAAAGAAGTTTATGTTAAATATATTTGCTTTAAATTAAAAATTTAAACTCACAATGTATCTTTTATAGAGATTTCATTAGAACATTCACTGTTTATTGAATATACAGACATAATTGAGAGATTACTATGAGCAGGGCTTATGCCAGTGCAAGGCCATGGGGAAACAGCACAGAAAGGAGTGTTCTGTTCATGTAAAATGGCCAGTGCCATGGAAGGCTTTACATTTCCATGGAAAAGCATCTGCAAATTTGACTAACCACAGAAGCTATTCTTTTACTGCTGATTCGAAGCTGAGTGTGGCATGGCCCAGGAACAGAGGAGAAACAATGTCTCCAGAGCTACAGAAGCACAGAACATACAGGCTGATAAAAAGGGTTTGAATCTGTCTCAGAGAAGAAGACACATCTGAAACTCTGACCCAAGGGAGTAACCTCCGCATTGTGGACCATGTGGAACACAGAAAGACCAATAGGAAATGCAGAGCAAGACATATGGATGAAAACAGATCAGATACACTCAGTATTGTGTTTGCAGTATTTTTTTTTTCAAGAGAACTAAGATTTATGTAACTTTTGGGAAAATCATATGCAATTCTCATTCCATTCCATATCAATCTGTGGAGTTTGTTAATAAACCCAAATAAGTATAATTGCAAACAGAAAAATGGCATTTAGGTCCAAGATTCTGAAAGTCAATTTTACAGAATTCTGCCTTGGCTGAGTTTATTCTTATCTGGCTGTACTATTTAGTAAAACAGACACTTGGGAATCAAAGTAAAAATAGATACTTTGGTAGTAAACTAAAATACGGCCATTAGGAAGAAGAGGTGATATTTGCACAAAGCCAGGGAGAGAAAGGAGAAAGGAAAAGTTTAGGTAGTGGGAATAATATGTGTTAAGCCTTTTTCAAGTATAAGTTGTTTCTCTCTTTACCCTTCATCAATAATGCTCAACTTTTTAGTCTCATTATTTTTCCTTGGGAACTCATCTTTTTACCTCTTGAAGTTTCAGATACCTTGGTACCAAAAACAGAACAAAGAATAATGTAACAGACTCATTCCACATACATAAATTTCAAAAACTATACAAAATAAAACATCCTGTTTACAAATACAAAGATGTGAATTAAAACCACAAAGAAAACCAAGAACATGACAAATATAAAAACCAGCTCATAGAGTGGTTATCTCTGAGATGAGTGGAAATGATTCAGAATAAGAATGAGTGTGCACAGGGCTTCCAAGGAAATGGTTATATTTAAAGCTTTGCTTTTGAATGGCATCATTTTATATACTTCACACATTGTCTCAGGATGGATTCTTTGGGAAGATGACTCTGAGATGAAGTCAGAGTGCAGGGCATCTTTTGGAGTTCCCTTTGTGGTCCACACCGATGAAAGGGAGGGGAAGGGAGCAAGGTTGGGCAGAGGGAGACAACCAACTCCGATACAGGCCTGCCAACCCTTGCCAAAACCATGGCCATTCCAGTGTTGAGCTGTCAGAGTTGTCCTGTGGTAGCCAGAAGTAGATAGCCCTTTGTATCCTGCCTCATCCATCATCAGATGTGAACTGTCCCCCGAAAAGTGTGATCCCATGCAGCACAGGCTATTCCTGAGGTGACAGCTGAAGGTATTTTTTGCAGTTGAGACAGGGGCTCCTCCCTTAAAGGGCCATCTGGATAGTATGTATGACTTTGTAATGACACAATATTTTAGAAAATGTGTTTTAAAAAATAACTTCCATGGATCGATGTATATATTTTTTAGAATCTAGTCATTTCTTTTACTGGAAATCAAAGAAAACACATGTGCTATAAAAATGCACTGTGCCTCTTCTTTTTCTACAGTTTCTCAATGACAACACATTTTCAAATTCTTTCAGTACTTGGGACACATTGTCAAGTTCTAGAGACTGTTCTCATTCAGCGTGGCTATGCAATCCCTTCTAAGTTGCTTTACCTATTCAGTATATAATTCCCATCTTGTAGTTTTGTTGAAACTCTTTCTAGTTTCCCAACTATTTCTTCTCACTGAAGCAGCTGGAAACAAAAGATGAGTCTGATTTTGCCTCTCTTTTCTAGTTGTAATGTAGCATCTCATAACTTTTCCCAGGCAGAGGGTTTATTTCTTCCTTGCTATTGTGTGTGTGTGTGTTTTTTTAAATGAAGTATGAGGTTAGACTTTTTCTTTTCATGAGCCTCAAAACAACAGCATGACTATGAATGATATTGATCAGATTCAACTCAATCTTAGTCTCTTGACACTTCCTAGATAATCATTAGACTGGGTCATATACCTTCCTTTAGATCCTCACCAATTCCTGTGGACCCTATTGTGGTCATTATCACACCATACTGTTACCACCTTCATTCTTTGTCTACATGTTAGACTGAAACAAATTTGATGTGCCTTCTTTAAAAAGATTTTTCCTCTAGTTATCTTTAAAAGTATAATATTAGAGAGTATAAAACCCATTCTTCTTGAAATAGCTTACCATCAAAATATCTTCCCCAAATAAAAATAAGTTGTCTTTAAGTCTATCAATATATATTTTAATCAATTGTTATTACATTAAACAGCTTTCCCCCAACACACTGCTTCAAAGACATCATTCAATACTTCAATAATATGACGATTTTATAAATTTGTAGTCAACAATTAATAATTTAATTTAGCAGATGGAAATGTAAAGTTATGTGAGTACTAGATCTCATGGATCAAAGTTACTTGAATTAATTGCTTCTTGCTTGAGATTTAAAGAACTTGTATGATATTTATTTGGGATTTATTTAAATACTCATTTCCCAAGGAAACCTAATGATTATGAACAGGAGACTAACATACTTTGAAGTATAATCTTATCTATCTTGGCAGGAAATAAAAACACTCCAATGCCATTTAATCTAAAGATGCACTTTCTTTAAAATTGCCCAGATTACTTCCTGTAGAGCTTATTGAACAGGCTGTTCCAAGAGATGGATGGACAGTCTGGAAACGATGCAGAATGATCAATTGAAATGACAACCACATTTAACTTTATATGAAATGACCTGAAAACCCATTTACCACAGTCATCTTTTGCATCAGCCTGTGTAATAGTGCTTTTAATGAAAGAGACAGGCATAACTTAACTAATTACTTAGAGACACTGAAATCAGTCATGTTAGTGACCCTATCACACATATCCTCTTGTGTTTTTTTTTCACTAGGTTTTCTTGAAAAAAATTTATAAGAATATTCTACATAGTATCAAACAGCTGACAAAATGGTTATAATATATTAAAAAGGTAGGTTTAAAATGTATCTAAATGAATACAGTATTTTTCAAGTAGTATTGAGTTTGGAAATTATGTAAGAAAAATTTAGGCTATTTGAATTCTTAAAGTTTTTCATATATTGTCACTTGTTAGCACTGAATTTTTGAATATCCATATTTCTCCAATGGCAGGTTAGAGAGGGACAAAATAAACATAGATTGAAATAAACTTGAATTTATTAAAAACGTATTCTGATTAGTTATATGCAAGTCATATCAATTTTTATAAATATCAACATAATAATCAAAACCATAACTGTCCTAAAAGATATAATGGTATACTAATTACAAGAGAATTTAAGTAGAGATGTTTTAGATCTGACCCTCTAGTTTCAGTATTCATTGCCTGTCAATAATTTAGCCATTGATCTGATCAGGAGGTCAATCCTTATCAGACTTCTCAGTCTAAAAATGAAACTATGATGAGTGACTTCATAGATTTTATTTGAAATTATTACCCTTTTATTGTGCTTAAAATTACTGGTTACTTCAAAATCAGTATTTCTTGCTGGGATCTAGAAAAAAAAACAAGCAAACACAAAAAAAGCATTGGTGAGGAAAGCCACACAAGGCGATGAAGGAGAAGTGATGCTGCCACGGGTGAGAAGATGTATTACATTTGCTTATTTAAATGTAATAACAATCCTTTCCAATAGTTCATCAGAGGTAAAATTTAACAGCATTGACCAAGGTTGGAAACAACTGGCTGCTCATAAACATTTGTTCAGCATCATTGCAGTTCAAGTTCAGGGCTGCAGCCTGAAAGCTCTGAATAGACAATAAGATGCATTAAGAAACAGAGCACACAATTTCTGTGTGGTACAGCAGGAACTTCTTTAAAAGTTGATGTGACCTTGCTCTCAGACACTCACATGAAAGTCTGCAACCCACCTGTCTCAGTTCCTCTAAACCTGCTGGTTCTTCACATAGTGAGCGTAGCTGAGATCATTGAGCATCTACATATGAAGAGCTTCTACTGGTTTCTGAGTTCTAATCCACTCCCTTGGTATATTGCTTCTTTGTGGGATTGAAGGAAATCAAAGCAACCTTAGGCAAGCTTGAATCTTCATTTTATCCAGTCTTTGAAAGAACGCCAGCTTCTGTGATCTAGCCTCACTTAAACATGCCAAACCGAACCGCTGGTGCAGGCAGAGACCTCTACCTCAAACACCCACTTCTCAGGTAAGTAGCAGGTAAACAACAAACAGTGCCACTTAAAACAACATGTGACCCAATAGGAGAGCAAACAAAACAGATTCAGATTCCCAATGATTAAAGATTTGCATAGTCTGACATCATAATTGCAGATAAAATTTAATTATTAGATTCAAATCTTTAGGTCTTGGTCAAAGAATCATATAAAACACACAACAAAATAAACCAATGATTTCCCATTTTCTAAACTATATAAATGTTTTCATATATTAACTTCTTCTAAACTAGTTCTTTGATATGAAAGAGGTCTGAAGACAACATGCAAAGTCTCAGAACATCCAATTTTTACGTGGCTCTCCAGAAGCTGTTGGAAGGTTTTGACTTCCAGTTCAGAGGAGACTAATTCTGCCACATGTATATGGGATGTGCAAACTAAGACCTAGATTTAATATTTTGAAGAGACTATGGAACAACCCACATAACACTTCTCTAAAAACCAATCCTAGAGCTTCAGTTAACCTTTATACATCTCAGGAAAACTCACATTGAGTAATTAGAATCAGAAATGCTAATAGCTCTGGGACGTGGATGGAGAGATAAAATGACCTGTAGCCAGGTAGAATGCTATAGGCTTGCATCCTAATGCTTTGATCAGGCCCATTCCACTGCAAGAGCCTTTTTTGTTCTTCTACCCAAACCTAATCCCATTAGAAAACTAGTAAAAGATGTCATCAGAGTGAAAAGAAAAATTCAGCTAGCTACCATTGTCTTTTCTGGTTTCTAAATATTTGGACTTAAGACTGCAACAAACTGGAATGAAGGGCTGCGGTTTCCTTACATAGTGAGAGCTGCTTTAATTGAAGATACTGTGATAGGAAGGGCCTTTGACCATCTAAACAGCTCAGAGATAATTGCACAAATCACAAAAGAAGGCCAATTTAAAGCAGAAGCCAGACTGGCTCCAGAAACAGGGTGATCACAGAAAAGACAGCCTCAAAACTGAAGAAAGATTCATTAGGTCTAAGCACTGAGAAAGGCAAAATCATTAAAATTCAGAGAAGCATTTCGGACCAGAATGACACAGTGGCACAACCTGAAAATTCATTTCCACTTGCCCAGCCAATTTGAAACCAATGAACAGATCCTTAACATTTCCGGACCAAAGTTGTTCGTAAGATTTCAACAGAGTGCTAAGTGTGATGCTAGGCTTCTCATTTATCTGTTAGACATCTAGAAAGATGAGGCATTTGGTATTAGAATGCATGATGGATTACTTCAAAAGAGCATTTTTAATATTAAAGATGATAAGTTAGCAAATGCAGGAGGTATTATTGGTAGAATTGAAGGAGGGGGAAAAGAAGAGTAAAAGAGGAGAGGGAGAGGAAGAAGAGAAAGGACAGAGGAGAAGGGGAAAATAGAAAGGGGGTATAACTATGTGTTTATACACTTACTCTTTAAAAAGGATCTCTCCCATTCACCTAATGGGTTTTATGGATTATTTTTAATTAGCTAATGTTTCCAATTTCTACAAGTGAGATCAGATAACAAATAAGAAGCTTTCTTCTGTTCTCCAGTACAGTTCGTTTTAGGAAAATATATTCAATATACTTCATTATGCAGATTTCATCTGCTATCACTGCAGTTATTTCCTCCCTAAACTCATCCCCTTTTTCAATATTCTGATAGGGAGAGAGAAGGACTATAAATCTGCCAGAGAATTCCACCAGGAAAGGCAAGGGTTTTGCAGTTGCTTATTTATTTGCTGGTTTGTTTTGAGAGGGAGGAAGAGAAGGAAAAAACAAAACAAAAAAACAACAACTCCCGAGGAAAGGTACAGAAGCAAGTGAAAACATATTCTGCTGAGATGATCTGCTAATGATTGTTCTTTCAGTCAGAGAAAATAAACACTGTACTTTGAAAGTGCACTGTGACCAAGTTGAGCGTAACAAAATGAGTGAGACACTATTTAAAATTATATCCATGATTCCTGATCTGCTCTCAGATTCAATGTTGTAAATCACTGGTTCCAACTCATCTTCCCGAGGGACCACCCAAAACAGTGTCCCCTCCAAATTCACGATGTTGACTTTTTACTTTTTTTTTATTACAGTAGAAATGAGTGGCTTGGATTTTATTAATTATCACATTTCTCCCATTTTTTCTCCTTAACTCTCAGCACTTGTTCACACATGCCCATATTAGAATCTCGTATTGACAGCTACTTATTTTCCTCCAAATAATTTTAAGTTACTTTATTATCTCAGATTGTATGTTAGCTAACTACTGTTCATCTAGTTACCTTGTCATGATCGCATTTCAGAACAATGTCCTTGACATGCCCTTAGCCCATGTAATTAAATAATTTAATTATCTGATTCCATGGTATTTTTAAAGAATAATTTCTTTATATGTAAATGGGATTACTTGTGCCTTGAATTTGGAACTCATGGGGGCAGGAGGGAAGAAAAAGAAGGTAAAGAAGAAGACAGAAAAAATAAAAGGAAGGAAGTAAATTGATAGAAGCCCGGGCTACATCAAACACTGGCAAACCTCATTTAACATAAAGATTTTGGAAAAACTTAGAATAAATCCATGGAAGACAGAAAGATGTGAGCCAGGCAATTTTCCTCCAGTTTTTATCTCCCCACCACTTCTCCCCACACCATATTTTTGTTTGTTAACCCTCACCTGAGGATATTTTTCCATTGATTTTTTGGGAGACTGGAAGGGAAGGTGAGAGACAGGAACACCAAAGTAAAACACATTGATTGGTTGCCTCCCACATAACTCCCAACCAAATCCAGGGATTGAGCCTGCCACTGAAGTATGTGTCCTTGTCCAGAATCAAACCTGAGATCCTTCAGTCTGCAGGCTGACACTTGATCCACTGAGCCAAACAAGCTAGGGACCCTCTGTCCCATTTTCATTTACCCTATTTTCCCTTTATTTCTTCCTATTTATCCTCTGAATTTTTTTATTCTATCCAGTGCTCTTTTTTTCCCTTTTACCCCTTCCTCCTACTCCCTCTTTCTGTCCTTGGAAAACTGGAGAGCCTAGAAGTGTCCCACCTGTAAAGTATGAAGGGCACTATGAGAGGGTCAGCATTCTTTCCTCTTCCATCCCTCTTGCTTATTTCCCTTTAAGGAAGACTCCAGGAAATAGCTGGCCTGGCATTGACTAATTTAAGAAATTTTTAGAAATATTACTCATTTCCAAACTATTCAGAAAGAGATGACAAGAGAGATACCTAAAGTGCTGCTGGGGATCAATGCCGTGATCCAAAATGCTATTAAGTCAACACAATGTTCCCCACACACTGAGCAAAATAAGTTTTTCCCAATGTCAACAGCCTCGTGTGCACCTGGTAGATATTTTATCCAGTATTAATGATTTTGACTATAAACTCCTATTTTCTGATACTCTGGAACACGTGCTATTTTGTGTGCTGCATTTGGTTCTGATAAGGAACAGTCTTAAAACAAAGTGTATTCATGGGCACATCTCAGCGTCAGGAAGGGTGTCACTTTAACATGAAGCAGTTATGAGCATCCTGAGATGCTCTGAAAGGAAACCTTCAAGGTCAGAAGTAAAGAAATTTGTCTGGATTATAGCAGGCTCCTTTTTGTCCCTAGTGTTAGCAGGCGGCGAGCAGCTGTGCAGAAAAAGAAGAATCATCTGTTTTCCTTATCAGGACTGTATATGAGTCGCAGCTGATAAATATACTTATTCTCATTCAGATCTCTTCTTGAAGAAAGGAAAAACAAATTGTGAAGGAGTAGCAAAGAAGAAAAGATAACTGATAAATTACACAACAAAACAAGGTGATGCTTTATAGTTCAAGTAGAAATGAAATGGTTTGTTATACTGTACGCCCACACATATTAATGAATTCAAATTGGGACATGAGCTGTTATTCTTCTGGGACTTAAGCTATTATCTGGGTTATATCAGTTACTTTTAGAAACTCTTTTAAACCATTCATGTCTCAGAGAATGAGCCTTTCAATGTGCTAAATTAGAAGCATCTTAATTGTAAAAGTGGTCCTATAATATATGAAGGAGATTTGACTTTGGGTGGTAAACAAATAATGTAATATACAGATGACGTATTATAGAATTGTACCCTTGAAACCTATATAATTTTATTAACTAATACTACCCCAATATATTTACTTAACAAGAAGTACCTTCATTGAAAAACTAATAAAAATTAGAATATTTTAAAGTGATACTTGCACTGTGATGCAGAAATAAAAATTATGCGCTGTGGAGTAAGGAGACTCCTTAGAGAAAAACAGAATTTTTTCCACATCTGGTTCATTTGTGACAATGATAGATCACATTGGCATAGAGAGAATTCAGCCACCATTGATTTTCCCCTTTTCCACAACATTGCGCAACAAATGCTTATATGCAAAGATTATGTGTATTTTTAATGCTGTCTAGCTGTGAGGGTTTATTATCTATCCCCAATGCACCCAAAGTTTGACATGCACTAAATCCTTCCTTTTGTATATTCCTTACTATAAACAGTGGATAGAATTAAAAGACAGGGGGCTGAACTCTGACTCTACCACTTACTAGATTTGAATTTAGATAGTTTACCTATGTGTATGTAAATACCATTTGCCAGTTTTTTAAAACTCCTTTAGAGAATTTTTAGAGAATCATTTTTTTAAATATAAATGTTCTTGTGAAGCAATAAACAGATGATGCTAATAATGATTGTATCTTAATAATTTTTTACTGAAACAAGTAATTTACTGAAATGCTTTCACTAAGATGCTAGATTTGATTCTTTACATGATTTCAAAATATTGTGTATAAAATATCACTGATCTGTCAAAAACCTTCTGAGATTGGCCAGTCTAGTCATCAGGTCTCATTGCAGTATTTATGTTGATTTTCCACACTGATGCAAAACTTCCTCTTTGCCTCACTTCTCACAAACATCCCATGGCCTCTACCTACTCCTGGCCTTTTGTACCTCTTTCCTTTGCTCTTCTCATAATAATACACCAACAAGTTTATATAAATACTAGAGGCCAGGTGCACAACATTCATGCACTCAGAGGGAGGGACGGTCTCTCAGTCCCTTTTGCAGTCCCAGAGCCCAAGAGGGAGCAGGTCTAAGTCGCAGTTGTATATCCTAAACACTGCCCCAGAGGCAGTCCTCTGCGCTCACCAGCTGTCAGCTCAGTTTGTGGCTGAGCAGCACTTCCCCTGCTGGAGCGCACTGACACCAGAGGGCAGCTTCTGCATTGAGCATCTGCCCCCTGGTGGTCAGTATGTGCCATAGCGGCCAATCATTCCCCTTTTATTATATAGGACTACTGTCCTGGTGCACAGATTTATGCACATTGAAAGGAAATTAATTAGAAGAAATATTGTAATATCATTATTCACCCTTTCTCTATATTGGAAGGGTCAACCAAATTCATGATTGACAATGATAGATAGATACACACATTGCAAATGGTGCCATCAAGAGCTTTATATGTATCAGCATGCGTGAGTCAACTTAGCCTCTTATATATAGAGACTAGAGGCTTGGTGCATTAAATTCATGCATGAGGGTTGGGAGTGTATCCCTCAGCCCAGCCTGCACCCTTTCCAATCTGGGACCCCTCAAGGATGTCCAACTGCCCATTTAGTCCCAGTAGGATCAGGCCTAAATGGGCAGGTGGACATCACTCTCACAATTTAGGAATGCTGGCTCCGAATTGCTCACATGCCTGCCTTCCTGATTGCTCCTATCTACTTCTACCTGCCAGACTGATCATCCCCCTAACCACTCCCCTGCCAGCCTGATTGATGCCTAACTGCTCCCTGACAGCCTGTTTGCTCTGCAGGTATGGTCACTAGTAACTGTTCTCTTCTGCAGACCTGGTCATCCCTAACTGCCCTTCCCTGCAGGCCTGGTTGCCCCCAACTTCCCTCCTCTGCTGGCCTGGTCCCCCTCAACTGCCCTCCTCTATTAGCCTGATCACCCACAACTGGCCTCTCTTGCAAACCTGGTCCTTCCCAACTGCCCTCCCCTGATGGCCACTTTGTTGTGGCCATCTTGTGTCCATATGGGAGCAGCCATCTTTGAACATATGGGGACAGCCATCTTGTATGATGGAGTGATGGTCAATTTGCATATTACTCTTTTATTGGATAGGATAGAGGCCTGATGCACTGGTGTGGGCTGGCTGGTTTGCCCTGAAGGGTGTCCCAGATCAGGGTGGGGGATTATCTTGGGGTGTGGGGCAGCCTGGGCAAGGGACCTGTGGTGGTTTGCAGGCCGGCCACACCTCCTGCTGGCCCAAGGAGAGGCCCTGGTATCTGGGATTTATTTATCTTCTAAAATTGCAACTGTAGCCTTGAGCAGAGCCAAGCCTCTTGCTCACTTCATGGCCACAGCAAATTTTGTTGGGATTTGTTTATCTTCTATAATTGAAAATTTGTAGCCTTGAATGGTGCAGCCAGGATATGAGGAAACTTTACTTCCTCCATTATCAAGGAAACCCAAGCCTCCTGCTATCTCCGTAGCCATCTTGGTTGGGTTAATTTGCATGCTCATTCCTGATTGACTAGTGGGTGTGGCTTGTAGGTGTAGATGAAGTATGGTCAATTTGCATATTACTCTTTTATTAGATAGGATAAACTTGCTTAATTAGACCTGCTTTCTGATTTAGCTAAACTTTTTCCAGCCCAGTGAAGCACACCAACTTCTCTTTCAAGTAACTGTCAGCAATATAGCAGTAAATATCATCGTAAAGCAGATTATTATTATAGGTCACGCAGGGAGAAAAAACAGTAAAATATTTAACTATAGCAGTGTTTGACATATTCTGCGCATTGAGAAAACCATTGAAGTCATTTTCAATTCCACCCATTTCTTACTTCTTTTCAGTCAGATCAAATTTCTAAATTTTCTAAATCTCCATTTTCTGGCTAATGAAAAGAAAATAGGATTCCACCAAGTCTCCTATCTACCTACTCCAAGATTTTTATGAGGATCAAATGAGATGAGGTATGGGAAAACATGCATCTGCCCTCTGGTGGTCATTGTTCGTCATCGTACCCATAGAAGGGAAGGATGGATACTTAGCCTTTTAAATATAGATAATTTTATGGAAGTAGTTTACTTTCTGATCCTCCAACACTTTACTGGTTTGAGTGATGTTACAAGGAGAAGCCAATACATCTCAAGCCAGGAGAAGAGTAGAGAGCTAGATGTAGTTTATGCTGTGATGCTGATATTATAACAGATCCAATCCCAAGTCCTGGCTATACTGCTATCAGAATCTGAACTACCTGTGTGTGCTGAGCCAGTATCCCATGGGAAGAGCTAAAGTATGTGTCCATAATTACATGCACATATTCCTATATTAATTATCCATATGTTTTCTCTTTCTTCCCAGAGTGGAAGAAGTCAGCACCCATGGGGGAAAAATTCAATCGTGGCACTTATTCTGAGAAAATCAATTTTATTGGTAATGTTGAGGCCAAGTACAGATGACTTGAATGAAGCAGGCTTGATTTTTCCATTACATTTTAGGAATTAAAAGGGGAATTCTGTAATTCTATTTGAATAAAATTCAATCTTGTTGCTTTTAGATGATTAATTAACATTGGGTGCTGAGAGAGTTCTTGATATCCAGGGGTATATTCATAACCACCAAGATGTAACATATTTTTTTAAAATATATTTTATTGATTTGTTACAGAGAGGAAGGGAGAGGGATAGAGAGTTAGAAACATCGATGAGAGAGAGAGACATCGATCAACTGCCTCCTACATGCCCCCTATTGGGGATGTGCCCACAACCAAGGTACATGCCCTTACCCAGAATCGAACCTGGGACCCTTCAGTCCATAGACTGATGCTCTATCCACGGAGCCAAACTTTTTTCGGCAAGATGTAACATATTTTATATGTTAGTCAGGGTTCTTCAAATAAACAGAACCAACAGGAGGTATATGTATATAATGAGATATTTATTATTAGAAATTGGTCCATGTGATCATGGAAGCTGCAAAATCCAAAACATTCATTATGAGCTTGAAGGATGGCAACCCAGGAGAGACAAAAATGCAAGTCTAGTCTAATAGATGGCTGGTCTGAGACCCGCAATGTTCCAGGTATATGTTCCAATTCAGGTCTAAAGACAAACAGCTATAGGATTAGGAAGAGCCACTGCTATAAATAAGTTTGAAGGCAACTTGCTGGAGAATTCTAAGTTGCTAGAAGGAGGCTGGTCATCTCAATCTAGCTAGGCCTTCTTATAGGAGGAAGCTCACCCACATTATGGAGGACAATCTACTTGCTCTTAGTCCACTGATTTAAGAGTTAAATCTCATTGAAACATCAGGAACAATGTTGGACTAAATATCTGAGCACATTGTGGCCCAGCCAAGTTGACATAAAATTAACCATCTTAGAAATTTTATGTATATATTAGTGTATTTAATATATATAGTATGTGTGTGTGTAAATAAACTAGTGTTTTACAACATCTAAGACTGAAACCTATATGTTCATATTGATTAATGTCACCCAAATAAATTTAATTTAAATAATGAAATCTCAACATTCTTGCATATACCACAACCCAAAATTTCAGAAAAAAAGTGCATATGAGGGTGATCAGACATTTGATTTTGTTAGTGCACATTCTTGGATAAGATCAAATAAATGTAAAACATGAAATCATTGAATGATGATCACATTTTAATTTCATGTTTCTTAAAAATAATTTTTAATAAATCTTTATTGTTCATATTATTACAATTATTCCTCTATCTCCCGCCATAGCTCCCCTCCACCCAGTTTCCACCCCACCCTCTGCCCTTACCCCTCCCCACTGTCCTCATCCATAGGTTTATGATTTTTGTCCAGTCTCTTCCTGCACCCTCCAAAAACCTTTCCCCCAGACAATTGTTAGTCCACTCTCTTTCTATGCCTCTGATTATATTATATTCACCAGTTTATTCTGTTCATCAGATTTTTTACTCACTTTATTTTTAGATTCACTTTTTGTTAGATATGTATTTGTTGTTCATAATTTTTATCTTTACCTTTTACTTCTTCTTCTTCTTTCTAAAGAATACCTTTCAGCATTTCATATAATACTGGTTTGGTGATGATGAACTCCTTTAGCTTTTTCTTATCTGTGATGCTCTTTATCTGACTTTCAATTCTGAATGATAACTTTGCTGGGTATAGTAATCTTGGTTGTAGGTTCTTGCTATTCATCACTTTGAATATTTCTTGCCACTCCTGTCTGGCTTGCATAGTTTCTGTTGAGAAATGAGCTGACAGTTGTATGGGTACTCCCTTATAACTAACTGTTTTTCTCTTGCTGTTTTTAATATTCTCTCTTTGTCATTTGCTCTTGGCATTTTAATTATGATGTGTCTTGGTGTGGTCCTCTTTGGATTCCTTTTGTTTGGGGTTCTGTGTGCTTCCTGGACTTTTACCAGGTGCGGGAAGTTTTCAATCATTATTTCTTCAAATAGGCTTTCAGTATCTTGCTCTCCCTATTCTTCTGGCACCCCCATAATTCGGATGTTGATACCCTTGAAATTGTCCCAGAGGTTCCTTATATTATTTTCATGTTTTGTATTCTTTTTTCATTTTGCTTTTCCGGTTGGGTGTTTTTTGCTTCTTTGTATTTCAAATTTTGACTTGATTTTTACAACCCTCTAGTCTGTTGGAACTCTGTATATCATTTTTTATTTCAGTCAGTGTATGCTTAATTTTTAGTTGGTCCTTTTTAATATCCTTGAGGGTCTCACAAAATTTATCAGCCTTTTCTAGAAACTTCTTGAAAAACCTTAGAACTGTGGTTTTGAACTCTATTTGCTTTCCTCCATTTCTTTCATTTGTGACTTGTTTCTTTTTCTCCTCATTTGGCTGCTTACCTGAGTTGATAGAGTCGCTTTGTGTGCAAGGTGTCTTATAGGGCCCAGTCACTCAGCCTCCTCAGTTACCTGAGGTAGACACTCTTGGTATACCACTTTGTGGGCTGTGTGCATAGTCTTGTTGTAGTTAAGCCTTGACTGTTGTTTGTATCACTGGGAGGAATTGACCTCCAGGCTAACTGGCTATGAGGTTCAGCTGTGTCTATGCTGGGAGAACTTCTGTGCTGGAGACACCCTTATGAGACAAGACTTGCAGAAGCCTTTGTGCTCAGCTTGAATGGAGTGGAGTATCAGGGCAGAGCCAATAGCAATGGCTTTCTGTCAGCCCTGCCCTATGAGGCCACTGTGTCTCAGTCTCTCATGGTAATCGCTTCAAACTCCTCTGAGAGAAAGCCACCTTCAAGTTTCTCCCACTGCCAGACATTCCAGTTTCTCCCCGAGTGAGTCTGAATCCCCAGAGTCACACCCAGAACTGGAGTTCAGAGCAGTCGGGAGCTTTTGTCTCCTTCCCAATTGAGAAAGCCAGCCATGTACTCAATTGTCAGCCTTCTCCACACGTGTGCATCTCTGTACCTATACCTTCTGCAGCTCCTGTGAGTCTCAGTGGCTTTTCTTTTTCTTTCAATTCTACAGCAGTCCTTTGGTTCTGGATGATGTCCATTTTTTCTTTTAGTTGTAGTTTTGAAATTGTTGTGTGAGGCAACAGTTTAGATGTTTACCTGTGCCTCTTCATCTTGGTTTCTCCAAAAATAATTTTTTACATATTTAAAATAAAATACATGGCATTGATTCATTTACACCTTCAAAAATGTAGATATTATCATAAATCTTTAGAACATCTTTTCTGATTAATTTTCTAGTCATCAGTGTTACTCATCACGTGAAGGACCTTAGTGATACTGTTCCTTGCTTCAGCTTCTCAATCATAACTCTGCACATTTTATCTACCTCAGATGCTCATTACTGCCTATAAAGATTGTAGAAGTGTTGAGAATGTGAAATCTAATTCAACAGTTCTAAAAATACATCTGTGATTGCAGAGTTGTCTTTAAGGCATTTATCTTAAATTATGGCTTGACATTACATTTAGCAAATGACAAATGATGATTCTAATCCTCTTGGGCCTGATTCCATAATGCTTTCTTTCCACATCAAAATCAGCAAAAAAGTCTAATCTAAATGAGGTCAGCAAAATAAAGACAAAAATGTCACGCATGTTTTTGAAGAAATACATTTAAGTTATAATTAAATTATGCAGAACATTTTATATGAACAAAGCATAGTTGTTTTTGATATCCTGAGTATTAGATGATTTCTAAGAATGTCTTTTCTGCCAATTTCTTTATACTAGTTATGATCTGTTCTTCATCTCATTAGAACAGAACTGTAAAAGAGATGTTGCATACATAGAAAACATGTCATCTACATTAGTCTGAATGCTTATGGAGATATTTCTTTTTTTAGTGAATCCACAGATATTGATTAAGGTAACATTCTCTGACTTCTTGTAGCCCTGATGCTAAAAAGGCAACCATTAGCAATATCACATCACCCCTAAAACTTTGTGAGGCCTTACAGAGAATGTGAAGGATTTGGGGGGGGGGTTATATAAAGATTAAAAAAGACCCCAAAAGAACAAGTAATCCAGGCATGAAATATTCAGATATGGAGGAATCTGGAGATTTTGTTTTTATTGATTTTTATGTATTTTTATTGATTGTTTACAGAGAGAAAGAGAGAGGGATAGAGAATTAGATATATCAATCAGCTGCCTCCTGCATGCCCCCTCTTGGGGATGTGCCAGCAACCAAGGTACATGCCCTTGACCTGAATAGAACCTGGGACCTTTCAGTCTGCAGGATGATGCTCTATCCCTTGACCCAAACAAGTTTCAGCAGGAATCTGGAGATTTCAGTTCTGTTTTCAGTACCAGCAAGCCCTTTTGGAGGACTTAGGAAACTTGGAAAAGTTTATCTGAAGACCAAGTTTAAAGTAGAACAAGATTTACGTATCCAGGCTTTCAGATTCGGATGTATCTAGAGCTTTTCAATTCTATCTCCAGTCACATCATAGGAACAATGAAGTCACAAGCAGAGAGGGGTTTAATCCCCAGGCTGTCCTGAACATTTTATCACTAGCTGAGGATCTGCAACTTTGTTTTTCTGGCTTCCAGATAGCTTTACAAAAAAAAAAATTGTAAAAAAATAAATAAAAAACATGAAGTTTTACTCCTGTTTTGAAAACCAACTAACTTTTTCTCCTGGCATTTGCAAGCTTCCAGAAAATTCATATTTAATATTCCTATTTAGGAATTTTTACTGGGGAAATCAGTAAGGAATTCCATATTTAGAAAATAAAAAAATAAAATATTAAAAAATAAAACTTTTTCCAATTTTTTAAAGAAAAATTATTCACTTATGCAAAGATGATGGATACAGGTACATATTCTCAAAGTTTACATTGTTTCATGGTCTATACCCAATACAGTACAATTTTATATAACTTACATGGTTCATGTGTTCTATATATTTCACTTTTTAAGGGATTTTTTTAAGGTTACTATATTTTTTAATATATTTTATTGATTTTTTACAGAGAAGAAGAGTGCGGGATAGAGAGTTAGAAACATCAATGAGAGAGAAACATCAATCAGCCGCCTCCTGCATGCCCCCTATTAGGGATGTGCCCGCAACCAAGATACATGCACTTGACCGGAATCGAACCTAGGACCTTTCACTCTGCAGGCCAACACTCTATCCACCGAGACAAACCAGACTTGGCTTAAGGTTACTATTATCTGATGTTTTTATTATTAACTTTCCTCCAATTGGCAGTTTTCTTGAATGAAAATATAAAGAACAACTTAACATTATCTTCTTCTGGAAGAGTTTACAATCACTGTTGGAAAGCTACCAGTATTATTCATGGGTTCTATTCCATAGCCATGAAGAAGGAAGTTTTCCTCCCTGTCTAGTAGGAATAGGCACTACTCAAGCCCTCTGTGAAATTCTAGTATTATTCCCTTTCCTCCTTAACAGCAGTTCTTTCTCCAGCCTCAGGTAGCTCTCTCATACTTATGGCCCAGTTCAGTGTCCAAATGAAAATTCCAGAGGGATCCTGTTGAACATTTCACTGTTCCCTTTCTATGCAGTTTTCTCCCCTCCTACTCTCTTCCCTGAGAACTCTTGCTATCTTGGCCTCTCAAGACTTTTATCTCTGTCCTCTCCATCCAAGGAAAAAGCTAAGGCTCCCCTACAATTGCAGGTCTCCTTGTTTATTTCTAATTTTTCAAGGAGTGTGATATTTTATTCACTTTTGTTCAATGTCTTGAAAAAGCACTATCCCATATCTTTGCTCTGTTTTTTTGTTTGTTTGTTTGTTTTGTTTTGTTTTGTTTTGTTTTTTTGTGTGTGTGTGTGATTCTTTAAGATGGAAGACTAAATTGGTCCCTGCTACCCCATCATGGCCAAAGTAGAAGCTGCTCCATGGACTGAGAATCCAATATGGATGAGTCTGCAAATATGAATTCATGAAGAACGAGAGTCATATCTCAATAAGTGTTAAACGCTGTGTATGACTTTTACTGCCTCTCCGAAGCTGATTTCAAAGGAAGAATTTAAGTTCAAGTAATAACTACAGGGAGGTTATTGAATATCTGATTGCACAGCATGTTTTATACTTCCAATAAAGAACAAATAGGAGTACTAGACCAAAATTATAATGGAATGCTTTTGGTAGAGATAGATGGTGAATATTGTTAGCAAATGAATTCATTTGGTGTTAAAATCTATAGTGTCTCCTGTGAATATTTTAAAGACAAGTATACCAAATTACAATCTATTTTTCTATTCATTGTTTCTCTGATTCAATCTAATATTTATTGAGTATTTACCATACATGCCCTAGACTACATACTGGGAGATTGTTAAGTGAGTAATAATGAATAAAGCATGCTTTTAAGCCTAACTAATGCAGGAGAAAATATATACACAAATATTCATAAAAAACAATTACTGTACTAGGAGTTTATGCCAAGTGGCATGGAACCAAATATATATAGAGAGAAAAAAGAGCCACTTATTCCCTCTGCAGGTGGAGGTGGGGAATCAGGGTAATTTTCAGAAGCAAGGTGATAAATTTAAGCTGTATCTTGAGAAATGTTTGAAGTCTTGCCAGGTAGTCTACTGTGAGGAATAAAAAGCTCATTCTAAACAGGAAAACAAGATTGGCTCACAATATGGGGGATCCACTGAGATACAAAAATGCAGGCCTCCTGGTCAAAAGTTATTAAAAATTTCAAGATAGTGCCATAGCAAAGCATAAAACAAAATGGCAGGCACTTCTGAGTGCAGGGTTCTGTGTAACTGCACAGGTCACATGGTGTGAAACCGGCGCTGTTGTTTATGTCTAGAGTGTGGGCTGCATAGTGGTGGGAATGTCAGAGATGAGCCTGAATGATACAGATAGCCATTAAGGGGGAATTTGATTGAGTCCAAGCCAGAGAAAAGGGAAATTAACTGAAAATCTATTTCACAAGGACTGCTTATAGTTTGTTGATCTTTTCTTTTGTTTTTCTAGTCTTTATTTTTTATTTCTATTCTCATCTCCATTATTTCTTTCCCTCTACTAAATATGTGCATCGTTTTTGTTTTTCTTTTTTTTCTAGTCCTTTGAGATATAGTTAGGTTGTTTGAGATGTGCCTTTTATAACATTACAATCATTTAGAAATAAATTATTTTGCTACTAAAGTGACAATATCTCCAGCTGCACACTATGAAATAAGCAATTCCACCCAGGAAGTCTACATGGCATGTTATTCAAAAAAATGGTCACAAACAATATCTTTCATTCCACATACCCTTTTGCAATAAAATTTGATTGCTTCTCTTACCAAGAAGTAGGGTTTTTTTTCTTCCTTCTCTTGCACTTAGGCTAGTTTCGTGATTACATTTGAGTAATAAAATGTCGCAGAATTGATATGTTGCTTCATTTAAGAGGGCTTATGGCTCTGGCCCAAATAGCTCAATTGGGTGGGCATTCCCCTTGTACCAAAAGGTCACTAATTCAATTCCAGGTCAGTGTACATGCTGAGGTTTAGGGCTTAATACCCAGTGTGGAAGACAGCCAAACAATATTTCATTCTCACACTGATGTTTCTCTCTTTCTCCCTTCATGTCTCTCTAAAAATTAATAAAACTATTTAAATAAATAAGAGAACTTTTGGATTCTACTTTTGAGAGTTTCTTTTTTGGAATTCTGCCTAGAACGACATAAAAGACCAAGCTATGCCAAAACCGGTTTGGCTCAGTGGATAGAGCATCGGCCTGCAGACTGAAAGGTCCCAGGTTCGATTCTGGTCAAGGGCATGTATCCTGGTTGCGGGCACATCCCTTGTAGGGGGCGTGTAGGAGGCGGCTGATAGATGTTTCTCTTTCATCAATATTTCTAACTCTCTATTCCTCTCCCTTCCTCTCTGTAAAAAATCAATAAAATATATTTAAAAAAACAAAGACCAAGCTAACCATTTACAGAGGTCAACTGGAAAATAAATGAGGTCCCAGATGTATAAATAAAGCCTCTTTGGACCTGCCACTCTAGCTATGGGCTGGATGCAGACAAATAAGTAAATCCAGGCCACTCAAGGTGGAACAGAAATATCACCCATCTTGATCCCTCACAGAATTCCAGACCCACAGACTTATGAGGAACAATAAATTGTTGTTTTAAGATAGCTTTGGGGTGATTATACAGCAGTAAAACACAGGAACAAAAATTAAATGTCCTGAGATAAAAATCATAAGCTATCATTACATTTATATTTCACATGTATTTCTTTAAAATGCAATATATTTTAAACTATGTTATTTTTTAAAATTCTATTAATTTCTGAAGAAATTACTATATTTTTGCTATTATTTTTATATCAGCTTGAGTAACTTTTTAGAAAACACAAAACGTTTTGAATGATACCATCCTTACTACAGTGAACATAAAATGCATTCAGAAATAACAGGAATAAAGTTCAAATTGGGTCCTATATAAGGGATCATTGACTGTTAACTATAACTAGGCACACTGTATTTCAATATTTCACAGAAGTTGGATAGTATGTACATTGCTGACAAATAGAAACTTTGTTCACCTAAATACAAATTAAATAAGGCTCAGAGCTGACAGGGTATAGTGCAATCTCTCAATTATCAATGATTGTAATCTGTAATCTGACATTTTTCATCATTGTCATCTAAAATATCATCACTTTAAAAGGCACATTACCCAATTTAATACTAAGAATGTTTGTGAAATGTAACTGAAGAATATGGAAATACTAATTTGAAAAGATTGATATATCCCAATATGTTCACTGTAGCATTACTTACATAGCAAAGGTAATGAAAATCATATAAGTATCCATCAACGAATGAATGGATAAAGAAAATGTGACACATGTTTAAATACACACATACATATATACACATTCACTCACAATGAAATACTAGTCAGCTATAGAAATGATAAAATAGTGCCTTTTGTCACAATATGTATGCATCTTGATGGTATTATGCTAAGTGAAATAAGTCAAATGGAAAAAATCAAAAAAACATATGGCTTTACTTATATATGAAATATAAAACCAAAAAAATTAACAAATGAACAAATGAAACAAAACAAAATCTAACTCATAGACACAGGCAACTGGAATGGAGGTTATAAGAAGAGAAGGGGTAAAGAGGATAAAATATATGGTAACAAATATAAGCTATCTTTATGATGGTAACTACACAATAGAGTATACAGGTATCTAATTACAATGTACACCAGAAGTATATATCATGTAATTAATAAATGTTATCTCGACAAAAATAAATTAAAAAAATCTATCGATGGGTCTATCAACCTCTTAGTGTCCATAGCCTGATACCCTGTACTGCACACATACCCATAGACTTGAACAAGGCCTCGGTCTATTAGTTGCAGACCAAGATGGAGTGGACACACATCTCACTCTTCCTGCAAAGCACAGCCCAAATCCTGGATATTCTAAGAAAAATAAGTGTAAGAAGACTAAAATGGGAGAGAGGAGGTAGTCTGGCTAAGGGCATTGAGATTCGAGGAACAACATGGCTATAGATTCCCTAGGTTTCCTTTTTGCTCACATATCCCAGACTTGGTGCTACAGAATCCAGCAACAAAGAAATACCAATGGACAAGTGCCAAAAAAAACATGCCACAAAAGCCAGATTTTTCTAGCCAAAGGGCCACGAAAGGGTAAGACAGAATACTTTTATATAATAAATACCTACCCTAGCAAAATACCACAAAAAATAATTCACCTCCATTATCATCAGCAAAGATCAAGTAGGAAACCAATTTCTCATCTTCATAGGATTTAGCAGTCATGTCTCCAGCCTCTCCCCATCTCTCAGCAGAGTGGTGTCAAAGATTAAAAAAAGAAGAATGGTAATCCTAGATTTCCACCCTCAACCAAAGGCAGTAAGGTACCTCTCTCCTCTCCTGGCCCAGGATGGTGTCAGCTGAGCCTCAGCTGGGAGCCTCACATCCCACCTCCAGGTAGCAATAACAAAGTGTTCTCACCATTGCATAGTGTTTGAGTGAGAAACTTGGACTTTCACCCCAACCGGGCAGTCACAGACAGTGTTATGTCACAGAAGAACTGTTAAAAAAGCACACTTAATGTTCAGAATCTCAAAAACATAATACCTGAAATATCCAGGATAATATCAAATTCAGTCATTATATTAAGAACAAGGGAAATCTCAACTTAAATGTAATTGACACAGGCCAATACTGAGATGATACAGAAGTTGGAATTGTGTGGATTAAATTAAGGTATATAAGGAGCATCTCATCCAGAAAGTTATTTAGACTCAGAAAGCCTCTATCTTTCAATTTCGGAAACTAATACCATTAAAAGAAAAAAAAAATAGAGGTCACACATCTATAGCCGTGTTTTCCTAGATTGTGTGTATTATGTGTAAATGCAAAACTCTGAGTGGGAATTAGGGAAAGAAAAAAATGCATGTGGGATTTGAAAGACAGAATTGGTTCTTTGATATGATTCCATTTAAATCCCCAGGATAAAAGCAAACAACATTGATATTCTTTTTATCATAAAGAATCCACTGGGGGATGTTTATTAACTCTAACAGTCTTCTGCTTGGCATTTGAAACTATTAAAATAAATACTCCTTCAATGATTGCAATTTGAAATACTACTTTGTCAAAATGTTAAACCTGAATTTATAGCACAGCTGTTAATGAGGCATGAAAACTTTTCCAATCTGATTTCCAGTTGTAAGACTCTCAAACTTATATAGAGCAGCACAACTTCTTTTGTTTATATAATGCCAAAAGAGAGAACACAATCTTTGGAAGTATACACTCTGTATTTGATCATGTATACTAATAAAAGAGAAACATGCAAATTAACCATCATTCTGCTATACCAACAAACCATGCCCACCAGCCAATCAGAAGCAAGTATGCAAATTAACTCATCCAAGATGGTTGCCAACCATGGAGCAAGCAGGATGCTTGGGTTTCCCTGGAGATGGAGGAAGCCAAGCTTTCCACCTACTCTGGCTGGCCCTGGCCTTCGCTACAAAGTTTCAATTATAGAAGATAAATAAATCCCAACAAAAATTGCTGTGGCCATGAAGCCAGCAGGAGACTTGGGTTTCCCCGGCAATGGAGGAAGCCAAAATTCCTGGCCAGCCCAGATTTCCACTCAAGGCTACAGTTTCAATTATAGAAGATAAATAAATCCCAGATACCAGGGCCTCCACTTGGACCACCGCAGGGGGGGAGGGGGGAAGGATGTGGCCAGCCTGCAACCACCACAGGCCCCTTGTCCAGGCCACCCCACACCCCAAGGGAATCCCTATTTTGATCCAGACACACTTAAGGGCAAACTAGCTGGCCCCTACCCATGCACAAGGCCTCTATCCTATCTAATAAAAGAGCAATATTCAAATTGACCATCACTCCAACACACAAGATGGCTGCCCCTATGTGGTCAAAGATCCTGCCATCATGTGGGTACAGATGGCCATGACAAGATGGCCAGCAGGGGAGAGCAGTAGAGAGGGAACAGGCCTACAAGGGAGGGCAGTTAGTGGTGACCCAGCTTGCAGAGGAGAGCAGTTAGGTGCAATCAGGCTGGCAGGGGAGTTGTTAGGGGGTGATAAAGCTGGCAGGCAGAAGTGGTTAGAGGCAATCAGGAAGGCAGGCAGGTGAGCAGGTGAGAGCCAGCAAATCTGGACTGTGAGAGGGATGTCTGATTGCCCATGTAGGACCAGGATCAGGCCTAAACAGGAAGTTTGACATCCCTCGAGAAGTCCCAAATTGGAGAGGGGGCAGGCTGGGTTGAGGGACACACTCTCCTGTGCATAAGTTTCGTGCACTGGACTTCTAGTGAAATCAATAACAATTCAGGTGAGAATTTGAAAATAGTAATTTGGTTCTCTTAAAATAAATAGAACATAAGGGGTAAATGGTGATGGAACACATTAAACAAAACTTTAAAAATAAAAGTGATAAAAAAAATAAATGTTCTATTTATTATTTTATTTATTTTTATTTATTTATTATTATTGCTAAACTATGAAAGTCCCATGGTCTTTCATAGTTTAGCAAAAGAGAATGCTACTGCTAATTTTTAAGTTCAGAAATGTGTATTTCTTCCTCTAATATAAAATAAGTATAGAGTTAGCCTTTGGGACAATAACATATCTTTTCTCCTTCACTGAAGCTATATTCTTGGCATAATTGTGCAGTGGCATATAGTCTCAATTAAGCAATAAAAGTTGAGCCCACGGCAGCGTTTAAAAGCACATTAATACATTAGTCTGCCAAATTTGAGATTCAGTATAGATCTAAGAGAAGTATACTGTTTATAATGTGACTTGAATAACATAGTAATATCTATTTTCTTAGGCATGTTGACAAGAACATTTATAAAATACTGTTTTTAATTTCTCTCTTTAAAATAGATGACCTTTAAAGCTAAGTTTAAGATGAAATAAAAATGTGATCTTTATATACATTGAAACTATAGTTCATGCAAATTACTACTTCGTGAAAACTTGAAAATTAAAAAGTGAAGTGTCTAAATTAATATACTGTATACAGAGTTGGACTTAGGTAATGTTTTATGAGCCATCTATTTCCATAGTCAGAATCTTTGGGCTTTTATAAGCTATAAAACAATAAAAGCTATGAGATATATTGTTAAGGGAAGACTCGTAGGTGAAGATACTGTGTATTTCAACTAGATTTCTTTGCAGGCATCTAAATAAGAACTTGAAACAGTTGCTCAAGTGTTTGATGTAATCATAAATATTCAGAATTTAAAATAAACCTGAACCTGCATGTGATAAAACTCACCTCAAAGCTGCCTTCACCAAATTCTCAATCGCTATTTCAATGCCTCACATTTAGCTTCATTTCCCTCCCCTAAAATCAATTGGTCTTTTTCTTGGTGAGGGAAAAACTAACAGAGGTTTGTTTTTAAAAATAAATGTTCACTAATGTGATTTTGACATTACCGTGATCTCAAGAAACCACTATTGTGCTTGCAAATACGATTTATTTTTTAAATTTTTCTGCCATATCCTCAACCTTGTGTGTTGAAGGGAAAGATTTCTAGATTGTAGTTTATATAGATTATAGATAATTTAGAACTGAATGAAATATTAAAATGTTCCCAGCCACCATCCTCTGAATGGGTTTCATCATTTATAATACCTTAGCAACTGTTAAAAGATTGCACTTCATGGCTATTACTGAACAGCAATATTTTTATTTACAGAGAGACATTTGACATCCATGTAACCTCATGATTTCAGGATCAATTCTCTGGAACACTTGCCATTGGTGATCTCAATCTACTAGGTCAATTAATTAAGGAAGAAAGATCTATGATTCTTTCCTGCTCTGGAATAAGAGTGATTCTTATTTTTCACAATGTACTAAACCAGCAAGAAGCCATGCAGTCACTTTATCAAGATTGATCCCATTACCTGAAAGATATTTTAGAGAATATATCTTGTAAAGATTCCCTG
>PVJN01007379.1:6742-70173 GCA_004026805.1 Lasiurus borealis | reverse complement strand
GGAGATGCAGTTGTGACCAGAGAGCACATCCATTGCAGTCTGTCACCTCGATTTCCCCCCCACAATTTCTGTGGCTCTTAGCATATGTTTTCCTTTCCTCTACATCTCTGTGTCCCTCTCCCCGTCCCTGCCCCTCAGCTCCAGCTGTGTCCATGTGTCCTTCTCTATACTCATCTTGTATCCACTTGGCCCTCTTCCATGCGGTCTTTTAACTCAAGTGCCTGCTGCTCACTACAGTTTAACTTTGGTGTCTCTCAGTACACATTCCTGAGAGGCTCTGACAGCTTCAATTGGACTCTGTCTGGACAGAGCGCTGCTAGGTTGGCATCTGTCCATGGAACACTGTTCAGCCAATGGACGGATTCGGCCGGTCACATATTTTTACTTCATTATGTGGATTAATCTACTGAGCCTGGGACTATCTCAATAGAGAGTACTCTACGTTAGATATATATATATATACTCTCTTTTGCTTTATATGGAATGTATTGTTTCAGAGATGGGGATTAAAAATAAGGACCTGGCTCCCTCTTTACTGAAGGGGAGCGAGATAAGTAGGCAAGAATCACACGTTATTTTTGGGAGGCAAAAAATGTATAGAGGCAAAAACATGGAGAGTATTTTGAAAAATGAGTGTATGATCTTTTCTTGAAGATTTGTGCTGCCCTTTAATTTAGGGTATAGATGTTCAACAGAAATGTCAAAGAACAAAAAAGGTCAAAACTCAGGTGTGTGTATGTGTGTTTTCTTATTTTAAAAATAAACTTTAAAAATTTATTATAGAAATAATAGTAAGAGAAGATGATTTTTATTTTTGTTTGAAAGTCTCGAGTTTTTCAATATCAACAATGGGCATTATTGACTTGGGCTTTTTATATATAGGTATATATATATATATATATATATATATATATATATATTATTGATTTTTTTTACAGAGAGGAAGGGAGAGGGAAAAAGAGTTAGAAACATTGATGAGAGACATCGATCAGCTGCCTCCTGCACGCCCCCTACTGGGGATGTGCCCGCAACCAAGGTACATGCCCTTGACTGGAATTGAACCTGGGACCTTTCAATCCTCAGGCTGAAGCTCTATCCACTGAGCGAAACCGGTTTCGGCTGACTTGGGTTTTAAGTAATTAGATTGGAGGTAAATATTCTCTCTCTGATTTTGTAATCACAGGGGAGACACATGTATTTTGGTTGAAGAGAAGGGGGAGTCAGCGAGGAAGCAGTAAAGGGAGGTGGTGGTGGGGATGGTGGAGAAAGCGCTCCGAACTCTGCTACCTTCGCTCTCTATGGACCACATCTCAGAGACCTGGTGGGGACTCCAGAGCCAACACATCATCTAAGGCCCAGTGCCTTGCTCCCGTGGATGGAATGTGGGAGGAGAATGCCTGTTAGACTCCACTTTCCACAACCCCTATCATGCCGGAGTGACAGGGCAGCAGGAGAGTGGAAAATGTGGCCTGTGCTATACAGGCAGAAATTCCTACAATACTCCCCCCGCCCCCGTTTCTATTTGCCACAAAATGAACAGAAGAATAGCTCGAGGTTTCTTGTGGCTTCTCGCCATGCTGAGGGACATAAAAGTAGCAGACAAGAGAAAGATTCCAGGCAAATTCATAGAAAAATAAGAGTTACATTACCGCCATACCTGAGCCTGGGAGGTTCATGCCCAACATCAGATTCTACGCCAGCTTCACTTTGAAAGAAAGTGTTTGCTATTGTTTTATCAAAGGTGATTTATCTTTTCTCAAACAATTTGTCAAATGATTCACAGGTCTAGGGCAAATGGTGCATGTTATAATTTCCTGCACCTGGCCCCAACGTTATTAAAAGCTTGGTATCTGTAGAGAACCCACGTTTACTTCCAGCTTTTTTTTTGAGGATGTTATTTTTATTAAAAATAAAGTAATTCTGATTATGTATTGCAAGTTATTGTGACAGGCGTCTTAATATTTTAGCCTCTGAACCTTCAACACTGCTTTCCACATTACCTTAGACCAGAGGTTCTCAACCTGTGGGTCGCGACCCCTTTGGGGGTCCAAAGACCTTTTCACAGGGGTCGCCTAAGATCATCGGAAAACACATATTTCCCATGGTCTTAGGAACCAACACACCACTCCTAGGTATAGCAAAATGTAGGAATGTAGTTTACTGTTGTTATATGAAGACTGTTGCCCACACTACACCACGATTCAAGACAAAATTTCATTTATTTGTAATTAGAAATAAATATTTCGCAATATATAATTACCTATTGTTTTGTGATTAATCACTATGTTTTAATTATGTTCAATTTGTAACAACAAAAATACATCCTGCATATCAGATGTTTACATTACAGTTCATAACAGTAGCAAAATGACAGTTATGAAGTAGCAACAGAAATAATTTTATGGTTGGGGGTCACCACCACATGAGGAGCTGTCTTAAAGGGTCATGGCATTAGGAAGGTTGAGAACCACTGCCTTAGACTCACATGTCTATCATTTAGTCTGATGAGCTCTTCAGTTATTAAAAAAAAAAAAAGAAATCCTTGCTCCCTTTTCTCCCCGTGCCACCTCTTCTCGTTGAGATTTTATTTCAGGTCGGATGCAGCTAGAATACACCTGCCCAGACAGACTCACCAGCTAGCCTCTTTACATTAAACCTGCTAACATGTGGCATGCATACTCGAGCTCTCTACCAAGCCTTTAGACATTCTCTCATTAAACCCGCTAACATGTCGCATGCATACTCGAGCTCTCTAACAAGCCTGTAGACATTCTCTCCTCACCCCCTGCCACCAAGCTCACAGAAGCGGTCAGAGAGAATGCCCTGACCCTTTTCGGTAATTATGTCCAGACCAGACCTCGCACGGGCCCGCAGGATACAGTGCCAATGGGGAACGAAATGTACCCCAAATGTCTACAACACAGTGTAGAAAGCCCTGGCCCTGGAAGGGAATGGACGACGGAGCTCCATCCCATCCTTTCCCCTGTTAATTCTGCCAGACACCCCCTTTGTTCTCCTCTCCAGCTCACTGAGATGAAAGCGCTGATAGCCCCCTTTTTGAAAATGATGGCACTGTTTTTTCCTTGCTTTGGCAGAGAGCAAGTTCATTACAAATGTGCTGTGTGACTGATGGCTCTGAGGAGATAAAGCGGAGGGGAAAACACATTTGGAAAAGGTATGAAACTCGGGAGACAGGTTGACAATTAGGCTGGCAGGAAGAGATGGCGAAGGATAGGGAGAAGCAGGCTGCATGTAAATATCTTTTCCCTATTCTCTTTTACACCCACTGAGCAGCTATTTTTATTTCCTTCATAGTTTTATCCTAAAGCAGCTCATGGGCTAAGATTCATTGCATGCTTTTCCTCACAAGATTCATAGATTTTTTTTGAATATATTTTATTAAATTTTTTACAGAGAGGAAGGGAGAGAGATAGAGAGTTAGAAACATCGATGAGAGAGAAACATCAATCAGCTGCCTCCTGCACAACCCTACTGGGGGTGTTCCCGGAAATCAAGGTATGGACCCTTGACCGGAATCGAACCTGGGACCTTTCAGTCCGCAGGCCCACCCTCTATCCACTGAGCCCAACCCGTTTCAGCAGAGATCCATACATTTTTTTTATAGCATTATTTCAGGCAGGTCATCACTGACCTGTTTGATGTTCAGGGAGGGAAAGACATTTAGTTTGGCAGTTAGAAAAAGAAAAAAATATTTGGTCCTGATTCTGATTTACTCTAATTGCGGATCATTGGATTACGTGGAAGATTATATAAGAAGCGTTTCAGATGTAAAAGCAGGTTGAAATCATAAGACAGATTCTAATGCCATTTAGGTTGTTTAAAATTATTAGTGACAGATGCAGGGCTTGGGAATTTAAAGATCTTTTATCCCCCAGGTCGAGTCATAATGGAAGCACGGTCACTGGCAAAGGATAAGTTACTACAGTGTTTGACATCCAATAACTCAACACACACACACACACACACACACACACACACACCCCTAACAGCATCCTGGGCAAGTAACAATGTCACCTTTATATTACCAAATGGATTTCAGTTTTTTGTGTTTTTTAAAATATATTTTATTGATTTTTTTTTACAGAGAGAGAAAGGGAAAGGGATAGAGAGTCAGAAACATCAATGAGAGAGAGACATCGATCAGCCGCTTCCTGCACAACCCCCACTGGGGATGTGCCCGCAACCAAGGTATATGCCCTTGACCGGAATCGAACCCAGGGCCTTTCAGTCCAGAGGCTGACACTCTATCCACTGAGCCAAACCGGTCTCGGCAGGGTTTCAGTTTTAAAAAGTCCTCATCTTGCCTGATCAGAATGGCTCAGTGCTTGAGCATCGAACCTATGGACCAGGAAGTCAGGGTTGGATTCTCAGTCAGAGCACATGCCCAGGTTTCAGACTTGATCCCCAGCAGGGGGAGTGCATCAATGATTCCCTCATGATCCCTGATGATTTTATTTCAATCTCTCCCCCTCTCTTCCTCTGTGAAATCAATAACAATGTATTTTTTATAAAAGTCCTCATCTTTGGTATGTTTGGGCATTTCTGAGTAGATCAAAATGTTCTTTTTACATATATTTTTTTTTGGTTTAGGAATGGAGGTAGGAGGTTGCAGGGAAGGGAGTAGTGGATAATGTGACAGAGAAGGGACCATTGAGAGAAATGGTTACCGGACTGCAGCATCTATGGCAAGACATGATTCCATCTTTCTCTTCTCTCGGTCTTATATTCTCTCCTATCATGCACTCCAGCCTTTGCTTTTAAGTAATAATAGAAATGTTTATGATCATAGCTTGCATGTCTGTGGAGGACGGAATAGATGTGGCAGAGGTGTTTCACATTCTCCACTCCTCATGTCTGCAACCTCTTACCTCTCACTCACAAAGTTTAAATATTTTAAGTTTCCCATTAGCCTTGAAAAAAACCCTTCTCAAAAGCAGATGCAATGTTGTTATTCCGCTGTTCATGCCTCCTCCCCAGCATCTCCGCTGGCCCCCCATTACTTACAAGATGAGACCCCAGAATCTCAGGCTTATATCTTACTGTTTTGTCCAACCCTTCCACTTGCCAGCATTGACATTCAATGGTTAAGGATCCTGATGAATGTCTGGTACCTGATGCACTTGGCTCTCTCATTCTTTTGTTTATCCTTTTCCCTTTGACTCGGTTGCTCTCTCGGTTCTTCCACATCTAACGAACATCTGCAGGTCCCCCAGGGTGAGCACATGCGTGACCTCTTCCCTGAAGCCCACCAGGTGCTCCAGAAGAATTGATTACTCTCTCTTCTGGCCACACCTTACTGTGTACTCATACTTTATGGTTAGCATTTTTACTGCATTTTTTAAAAGTTATGTACCATAATCCAGGTGGTGGTCTAGACCCAGCAACCAAAAAGGACGCCTCGTCAAATGTTAGTGATCACTTTAGAAAGTTTGACGAATAAACCAATACAGTGGTACCTCGAGATACTAGTTTAATTCGTTCCGTAACCTTGAGGCCTGGGAAACTATGAGACACTCGAGAGTCGTGGTAAACTGCTGGGTCGTGTGCAGCCAGCCGATCCACGCGATTACTCGTATCTCAACTGTTGCTCGTATTTCAAAGCAAAAATCGCTCGCTTGACGGCTCGTATCTCAAAAATCTTCTATGTTAGGGCACTCGTATCTTGAGGTACCACTGTATATAAAACCTGGTATTTGAATGCAGGCAAAAAGACTTACGGGCTAAATGCCTGCTTTCTTAGCTAAAGATTTATCTCTGTCCTTAGAAAATATGAGTCTACAGAGACTTGGAATCAATAAAAAATCATACATGATAAACATTTTTTTAAAAGGACCTGGATAGGAAGATGTTGCAAAGGCAGTGGCTTGTGATAAAAGCAATTTAATGCTCCATCCTTCCTCTTATTGCTATTGTTGTTCATGGCGTGTGAGCAACTTCTTCCTCAGAACTCTCTGCCCCACCTTTCGGATTCTTTTTGTCAATATAGATAGGATATGTCAAAGCAAAGCAAAAGTGCTAATTAAAATGTCTTCACCGGATCCGCATACCTGCATGGCTTCAGATTTAGAAACGACTTTTCTGCAAAAATAAACAACAACAACATAAAACAACCACCACCTTCTAACCTTGAGTTTCCTTTTTGGTCGTTCGCTTTTGTTTTGTTTCTCCAGTAATTGATGGGGTGACTGAGTCAGTTTTGAGCCTCGAGTTGACTGTAGTGGAAACTGAGTGCCCCAGGAAGCTGGCGCCCTGCCCTGTGCAGAGCTGACCTCTCCTGAGGTCAGGCGTGGGTGCCATAACCAAGAGAGCATGCATCTATGTTTATTTTATGATTTTCTCCTTCAATCCAGCAATTTGCCTATTTAGATGTTTTAGGACTTTCCGACTCTCTCTTCTCATCTCAGCTTCATTAGTGCCAGAAGCAGCACACAAATGACTAGTATCACATGTGGAATTTCAGGAATGGGAAAATTAAATTGGTCATAGCAAACCTCAGAATGTTGCTGGCGAGATGACAATTGTTTGGTTATCCCGGTATCAAAATAATATAAGCACCTATACAGGCTATATAATTTTATAGGTAGTGTCTCTTTTAGCTAGAACCCCTTGGTAGTAAGAGATTTTAATCAATTTTTTTCATTCCAGGTCTAGGGAATGAAGTAAGATGATCAAGGGTTCAGAGCTAGGGAATACAGAGTCCAAAGTAAATTTATGATCCTGGTACCACGCTTCTCCACCTCTTCAAAGAAACTTTAATACATGGCTGTCAGACAGTTTAGGCAAGAGAAATATTGGCAATCATGTTTGCTCTATTAAGAATAGCAAAGCAGCTGAAACAGGTTTGGCTCAGTGGATAGAGCGTTGGCCTGTAGACTGAAGGGTCCAACTGCACTTACCTTGGTTGCGGGCACATCCCCAGTAGGGGCTGTGCAAGAGGCAGCTGATCGATGTCTCTCTCTCATCAATGTTTCTGGTTCTCTATCTCTCTCCCTTCCTCTCTGTAAAAAAATCAATAAAATATATTTAAAAACAAAAGAATAGCAAAGCACGGGCTACAGAGGTTGACTGGATGTGGGTACTTTCTAATCATTTTGTCAAAACTCACTTCAGCCTCCCCAGTGTCTCACGTCTTATTATCCCAGAGGTGTGTACATCTGATTTAAGGAACCTGGTTAGCTACTCAAACACTTCTTCCATTTCACCATCTTAGGGGAAAAAGAAGACAGATTTCAAGGGTTTATGAAAAAAATAAAACAGGTGCTATTGATAGATTAAAGAACCTCATGTACTCTTAGCTCTTGGAAAATATTTTGGGAAATCTACTATCTTGGTCAGGTTTCACCAAGTTGCAAAACAGAGCCCGGCTCGAGGTTTCAAGTGCAAGTTGTTTATGTGGGATGTGGTCCCTGGAAATACTGAACGGTGGAGCGAGGAAGTGGAACAGGCAAAGGGAGGCCAGGAAAAACAAAGGCAACGTGTGCTACAAAGCGATTCCCAAAGGGAGAGCTTGCAGTTCCGCTCTGGCAGGGTTCCTCTGGGAGCCGGTGTGCCACGTGACACTCAGAGTCATCCCACCCCAGAGGTAAGACAGCGGGGATAATATTTTACACCAACTCCTTGGGAGTCACTGGCCAAAGGATGCTCTCAGGGACTTTTCTTTCTGGGTACTTTTTCTGGCAGAATGGGCACGGAGGGCCGGAGACCCTGAAGGCGGAGCTCAGCCCTGCAGGCACCAGTATGGTAAGACCCAGGGGCACGTGGGTCGGCCTGCCTTGAACAGCTTTGGTCTCATTGGCTGACTATGTGCCTTCAGTCAGAAGGGACTTGAGCTTCTTCTTTTTTAAAATATATTTTATTGATTTACAGAAAGGAATGGAGAAGAATAGAGAGTTAGAAACATCTAAGAGAGAGAGAGAGACATCGATCAGCTGCCTCCTTCCTGCACACCTCCCACTGGGGATGTGCCCGCAACCAAGGTGCGTGCCCTTGACCAGAATCGAACCTGGGACCTTTCAGTCTGTAGGCCTATGCTCTATCCACTGAACCAAACCGGTTCAGCTGGACTTGAGCTTCTTAAATACTAACTTCTACCATGATCATGAGTTCAGTCCGCCCTTCTCCCCATCGAGAAGGCACACTGCCTTCTCCCTACTTTTAGCAACATCCATAGCAATGCCACCCCCATCATCTCTTCAGTGGTTCATGATAGTTCAAGAGCGTTAACAAGACCACAGAGGAAGGCTGTGGAAGGCCACTTTAATCATGGCTTCATTCATAGAACACCCTTAGACATTCATCAATCACAATGCAATTATTGTAGAGTCTTATGATTCACGCTGATGCATAGAACACAGATACTTAGTACGCATTTGCAGAATTAATTATGATTATCATTACCCTTCTTGAAGAATAAAACAAGCAAATTTTATCCCAGAAAGCATGACTGCACTCCCTGGGCCAAGCTGCCTTTACCTGCACAGTTGCTCGGAAGTATATGGACTCCATTGGTAGAGTTAAGGATATTTATAGGCATGTTACAAGCAGCACTTAGATCACAATGGGTTCTATAAATTTCTGTGATGCTGTGATGAAATTTCCTGGCTGGAGCTTTTCCTAAGGCCATTTATATGTCAAGTTGTGGTGACTCAGGAGATGGTATTTAAGAGCATGATGATTGTCACAGGTCAAACAAAATAGTAAATTTTCCAAGAAATCTGAGGAAATCAGTATGGATCTAGGAGTCCTGTCTCATCAGAACAGGTAGGAGTTTCCCCATGAAGTCATTGATTTCACTGGTAAATTTTAATTGTACTAGTAACAGATAAAATGGATATTTGATGCTTATTCCCTTGAATAACTGCAGAATTATTCAAGGTAATAAGTTTCCTTTGGTCTTGTTTTTTGTCTCATGTATAGTCATACTAGAGGCCTGGTGCACAAAATTCATGCATGGGGTAGGGGGCAGGTGCCCTCAGCCCAGCCTGTGCCCTCTTGCAGTCTGGGAGCCCTCGGGGGATGTCAGCCTGCTGGTTTAGTCCTGCTCCCATGGGGATTGAGCCTAAACTGGCAGTCTGACATCCCCCTTGTAGTCCAGAACCCCTCTATCCTGACCAGCTGCCTGCTCATGGCTCTTTACCACTCAACTCGCTGTTCCTTAGCACTGGAGGTGGGAGAGGCTACCTCCACCACCACTGTGCTCACCATCTGCGAGCCTGGTTTCTGGCTGAGCAGGCTCCCCATCTGGGAAGACACTGACCACCAGGGGGCAGCTCTTGTGTTGAGGGTCTGCCCCCCTGGTGGTCAGTTCGCATCATAGCAACCGGTCGTTCTGGTCATTCTGCCATAATGATCACTTAGGCTTTTATTATATAGATTGTTACATAGGCATTTCCATAAACCATACCAGATCATTTCTGAGAAAGAGTAATAGTTTCTTAATCCAAGAGCAGCTTATTGTAGCAAACTGAAGGATTTGGAATATGTCAGGAGAATGCAAGGCTTGTCTTCTGTGGTCGTTATTTTCTTCTCTTTTAAAGATAGATTAAAACCTGGACTATGAATTCCAAGAAATACTTAATTCATTTAAATGTAAACCAAGGTGATGGTTCTAAACACATTTTGTTTGTTTTCTAAGCATTGGCTATATAATTTGCTTTATGCTAGTTTTGGAGTAGATTTTTACTTTCTGTAATTTATTTATTTATTTATCTATTTATTTATTTATTTTTTGCAGATTTGTTACAGAATTTTAATTACATCATCCAATGAGAGCGATGTTTTTGCTTGATTGTGTGGGTAACAGGAAACTGGAAATGGAGCAGCACCTCTTGGGCTTTTTGCTTTGTTGTGTGCTGTTCTATCACTCCACTGTTGCTCTTGCCCATAAAAACAGAGATCTCTCTGATATCTCTCAATAACTACATTATAACAGGACAACTAGGTTCCAGAAAGGACTGCCACATCTAATTGGCCCATTTCCAACTCATTGTGGCAAAGAGCGAAATGACTTTAATGAGAGCACCAGTCTTCAGTTCTCAATAGTTTTAAGTCTTTAACAGAAATACCTGCATCCCTACCACCACCACCAAACAAGCAATTATTGGTAGCATTTTAAATACCAAAATTGGACATGAAGCGAAATGTATAATACTCTCTTGAAATAAGCTTTCTGATCAGGAATTTCAACTGAATTGAAGAGAGAAATGTTTCCATTGTCTGTAGGGCATCAGTGACCTGGATGCCAAATGACACTTACAGGGAAACATTTGTTTATTTATCCAAATTGCATAAAATGATAGAGTTGGACATTTGGATTGTTGAGCATTAATTTAAGGAGCTCCATCTGCAAAACCATGTCGTTTTTTATTTTTATTATTTTAGTGGAATTTATTGGGGTGACACTGCTTTGCAAAACCACATGGTTTCAACTGTACAACTCAGCAAAACATAATGTGCACACTGAATCATGCGCCCGCCCATCGCCCCAAGCAAAGTCTCTTTCTGTGTGTTTTAGAAAGAATGTTACATTTCTCTTCTATTCTTATTTCTGATGTTTGTCACATATGGAAAGCTTCAATTTTTTTCAGTGGGATTTTTATTTATTATCAAAGACAGCTTTTGTGAGAAAAGAAACACATTTTTTGAGAGAAATCCAATTTATTTACGTAAAAAATATAATGTTAAGGTTATTATTACACTGTGTTTGCAATGGTATGAAAATAGCGGGATCTTATTTTGACTAATTATCTATCTTAACATATTCTACAATGAAACATTGAGCTGAGCCATATTCTTGCTTTGCACTTCCTTTTAAAGTAGAAGTGTGAGTTTTTCTTTCTTGACACTGTTCCAATTTGTGCAATAAAATTACTTTTGTTAAAAAAGATTTCTCTGAGGCCCTGGTTTGGTAACTCAATTGACCAGAGCATCATCCTGATACTCCAAGGTTGTGGATTTGATTCCCAGTGCATAAAATGCATGCACGGGGATCCCTCAGCCAGGCCTGCACCCTCTCATCTCGAAGGATGTCCAACTTCCAGTTCAGGTCTGATCCCTGAGGGATCCGGCCTAAACTGACAGTCAGACAACCCTCTCACTATCAGGGACTACTGGCCCCTAACCACTTGTCTGACTGCCTGATTACCCCTAACCACTCTGCCTGCCTGCCTGATGGTCCTAACTGTTTACCTGCCTTCCTGATCGCCCCTAATTGCTCTCCTGCTGGCCTGATCACCCCCTAACTGCTCCCCTGATAGCCTGATTGCCCTCCAACTGCTCCACTGTCTGCCTGATCACCCCTAACTGCCTCTGCCTTGGCCTCTGTCACTGCTGCTTTGTCTGGAAGGATATGTGGAAATCGTCCAGAAGGTCCTTTGGCTGTCAGGTCTAATTAGCATATTATGCTTTTATTAGTATAGATTGTTTAAGACATATAAACTCCAGCACCTGGGCCAAAATCAGACCTAGAACTCCTTCTGGATAGACCTCATGCTAACAATAGATTTTGCATTAGTAAATGATTGAAAAAAAAACATATTTTATGACAAAAGTGAAATTCAATTTTAAGTGTCCATAAACAACATTTTATTGGAATATAGTTGTACTCATTTATTTATATATTTTTTATGGCTTTTGCGCTATAACACAAAAATGTTGAGTAGTTACAATAGAGACTGTATGGCCTAAAAACTTTAAAATATAAACCATCTGGCCCTTCACAGAAAAAGTTTTCCAACTCTGTTATTTCTTCTCTCTCTTTTTCTATTATACATTCATACATATAAATATATAGACCATACACCTATCTATACATGTACTGTAGATCTACCTATATCTACATATCTAGGATTTATTTATGATATATCCTAGAGGTATCTGTATCTACAATCTTTGTATTGCTATATATCTATGATCTATGTATCATAGCTCTATCTAGCCTTATACATCTATGAGCTATGGTCATCTATAGTCTATCTATTTACATCTATCTATAAAAGAGAGAGAGAAGAGAGAGATTGATCATTCAGTAAACATTTTTTAACTATTGTTTAATCTTAACTGCTTGTGGACATGTTTATACTAGTATGGAGACCTGTATGTCCAGCAATCAGTATTCTTGTCCTCAATTACACTTCATGTAAAAGCAATGTGTGCATTAACAGATAGGGGCCTCTATCCAGTTATCACATTAGCCCAGACAAAGATGTAGTTTGCACCATTAGCCAGATACTGAAGTTTGAATAAACTCCTTTCAACATGCCATTTTTCTAGTTATCATACAAACTCACAGAGTCTCTTAGAAAGCCTTAAATTTACTACATTTCTAAAATGATAAAGTTTGTGCAGTAGGTAACTGTCACATTCTATATAGACATCGGTGAAATATATGCACAAAGTGAATCAGTTATTTCTTTCCTTTTCCCAGAGATGGAAATTTATTTGATCACATAAAAACCTTCTGATTTTATATTTTTACTAGAGGCCCAGGGCATGAAATTCATGCATGGGGGTGGGGGATCCCCTCAGCCCACCCTGGACCCTCTCACAATCTAGGATAGCTGGCCCTTAACTGCTCACTTGGCTGCCTGCCTGATTGCCCCTAACTGCCCTCCCTGCCAGCCTGATCGCCCCTAACTATCCCCTCCCCCCCGCCGACCTGGTCACCCTCAGCTGCTCCTTACACTGGTCTGGTCGCCCCCAGCAGCCTCTCTGCCAGCCTGGTCACCCTCAACTGCTGCCCCACAGACCTGATTACTCCCAATTGCCCCCTCTTCCAGCCTGGTTGCCCCTCAGTGTCCCTCTCTGCAGGCCTGGTTGCCCCTTACTATGCCCCCCCCTGCTGGCCTGATATCACTGCCCCCCTCTGCTGGCTAGGTTGCCCTAACCGCCCTCCCTGCCAGCCTGGTTGCCTGCACTGTCCCCTCTGCCAACCTGGTAGGTCCCGCCTGCCAGCCTGGTCACCCCCAGCTGCCCTCCTCCTGCTGGCCTGGTTACCCCTCACTGTTTCCCTGGATGTTATTTTTCAATTGCAATTATTAAACAAACTTATTTAATTTTCAAAAATCATTGTCTTACTAGATAATTCAGGCTAATAAGAAGATGACCTGTTTAGTGTAGACATTGAACTATCCTGTAAGCGCTCTTAAATACAAGGATGCTGCTGAGTTTAACAGGCAAGCAGGCACACATGAAAATTCTGCTAAAAGAAATACCTCCCATTTCTCAGTCCGTGCGTAGGTTGACTGGCATGTTAATAGCATTTTTTCTGTGCTGAATGAATTGGAGATAAAGACCTACTCTTCAGGTCTGTGAGTTAAGTGTAATCTTTCAGGAATGTTGGGAGGAGGCAAGGGAGGAAATGAGGGGATTTACATTTCAGAATATTGCCCAATCCAGGGAAGACAGAAAGCACAGCGAAGACGGAGGATGATGCCATGAACAGACTTTCCCACCAGGAGTGAGGATCCTTCTCCCCCTGCAGCCGGTTCACTAATCCCATTTGGCGGCCAAGGAACTCTCTGTATTTCATCGCCTTCCACTTTCTCCCCTCTTCCTCTCCTCTTCCTTTCTACCTGCAAACACTTCAGAACATTCTTTATTTGAATACAATAGTGAAGCTGGTTCCCATCTGCAAGCTGCTGGTTGCTCACTGGCGAAACACTTGGTCACAATTCAGACGGGCCCACTCAATTCATTTCATCAAAGGATATCGAAACAGTTGAAATGCTATCAGAAATGATACTTTCAGGTAGATGAACCAATCTGTTTGGGCACTAGTTTTTGAATTGAAAGAGGTTACACTCTTAAAAATAGGATTCTTGCCAAAACCGGTTTGGCTGAATGGATAGAGCATCGGCCTAGTGACTGGGTGGTCCCCGGTTGGATTCTGGTCAAGGGCATGTACATTGGTTGGGGGCACATCCCCAGTAGGGGCGTTCAGGGGGCGGCTGATCAATGGATGTCTCTCTCTCATTGATGTTTCTGGCTTTCTATTCCTCTCCCTTCCTCTCTGTGAAAAATCAGTAAAATAAAATAAAAAAAAAGCATTCTTAAAAATAGTATTACATCTTACAAAATTACATTTTAGGAGAAATATTTAGAAGAAGTATTATTTAAATTTTGACATTTGCTATCTCTAACGTCCTATTAAACCTAAAGGTAAATTTTAGAATAATTAATTCTAAGGAGAGCAAGTGATCGCAAAACAAGGGAAAAGTTGATTTAAATATATATGAAAAATCTGCTTCTTTTAACCACATGTATGGATATGTTTTAATAGTGTATTTGTTTTTCTTATTCAATTCTATATTGTGTTAATTTTAAAAAACTAGTCTCTAAAATTACCCTATTAAGTTTCAGATGGATATAAATTATACCTAATTTCTGGCCCAAACAATGAGAACAACTGATCAGGTGACCATACACACAACAACCACATTCTTGTTCAAAAATAGAAAATTCAAATTGGCTTGGGTCAAAACATTTTGGATTTAAAAGGCAGTTTTCAATTTCTACTAATATTTGGATACCAGACTCTTTCAGTTGGTTAGGGCTAAAAGCACCACGGACTTCTAAGATAAATTAGTTTCATTTTTATTTTTATTACTATTATTGCCAGCTTCTCTTCCAAATTACATTTTTAATAAATTTGATCTATAGCCATTTTGAAGGGTGGAAGCCGATAAACACATCTTTCTGCTTTAATTGCCTTTAGAAAGCTCTTACTCATAAGGGCAGTTTTTCTTCCCAATTGTGTCACCAGAATGCGACAGCCTCTTAGGACTCACCCAAGTCGCTGCTAAAAATGAATCGTACACACTGGAGGGAATGCCTGCATTCACATTTAAATGCATATTGGAAAATAAAGAACTGCTGAAACCGGTTTGGCTCAGTAGATAGAGCCTAGGCCTGCGAACTGAAGGGTCCCAGATTTGATTCGGATCAAGGGCATGTACCTTGGTTACGGACATATACTCAGTGCGTGGCATGCAGGAGGCAGCTGATCAATATTTCTCTCCCATCGATATTTCCGGTTCTCCATCCTTCTCCCTTCCTCTCTGTAAAAAGTCAATAAAATATATTTTTTTAAAAATAAAAGAAAAGAACTGCTTTTTGGGGGAGGTTGTGTGACAATCACAGGAAGCATTAGCATTCTAATTCCTTTACAGTAACCTATACATCTTGTTCTACAAATCCTGATCTCCTGGCCAGATTACTGCTGTCTGTAACTTGCAAGTAGTTAAAGAATCACTCCTTTTGCCAGAGAAAAACAGGCCCGAGCTAGTTTTCTCCTCTGACTGATGTGCACACTCCTCCCTAAGGTGACCTCATCCAGAGTCATGAACTTACATTCTGTCTACCAGCCCATGACTCCCTCATCTGGATCTCCACCCGGCTCGCCCCCTGAATTCCAGCACCCATAGCACTGCCACCTCTGCTCTAATGTCTCCCTGGCTCCTCCGACTTGGCGTGTCCACAGTAAAACTCCTGAGTCCACTGGAGACCTGTTTTCCCCACCTCGGTCCCCAGCCCTCCCTTCACTACTCAGATCCATGACCTTGGAGAAATCCTGGATTCCTTTTTGTCTCCCATCTTCCTCATCTAATGTATTAGCAACTCTCATGCGCTCTACCTTCCCCAAACATGTACACACAGAACCAGACCATGTCTCAACATCTGCTCTGCTAACACCTGGACTGAGCCACAAACATTTCTCAGCGGGGCTGACATGCGCTCCTGGCAGATCTGCCTGCCTCCAGTCAATTCCCCAAATACCAGCTATAGTCATATTTGCTCATAATTTTAAAGTAGATCATGTCATGCACAGAACTTGCCTGTGGTCACTATCATACTCGGAATAAATGTAAGCACCAAATGCTACAATGCCTACACGAGCCAATCTACTTTCCATGATTATTCAAACAGGTTAAGTGAGGAAAGATACTTATTCAAACAGGAAAAGTGTATGGTGTAGAGTAACCTCAATAAACATGAGTGACTAATGTTATTACTGCATTAATTATCTGTATATATATATATATATATATATACATATATATGTATATATGTATATATATATATAATTTTTAAATTCTGTTCATATAATTGTTTAATTTTTAATTCACTTACAGTAAGTTTTGCTTGGGGTATTAAACTGAATTTCTAGATTAAATTCCTATAAATCCTGGGTTAATTGGCACAAAAACATTTTATATTATATACATCATTTAAAGTCAACTCTATTTATTGTGATAATTCTATTAATTTCTATCTTTAAGAGTGACTTGATATTGGTATTTACTTTTGAATCCAAGCAGTTAAATTCCTGTATAAATATATATTTAAAAATATCTATGTACCATAATGATTTTTTACTGTAGAAATATCAGAAAATGAATAAGAAAAAATATTGCCTATAACTATTACTATTTGTCTCATTAATGTTTCCTGCAAAATTTTATTTTTAAAATTTTTACCAAAGTGGAACCATACAAACGTAGCATCTTATTTTACATATTACAGTGGTACCTCGAGATACGAGTTTAATTCGTTCCGTAACCTTGAGGCGTGGGAAACTATGAGATGCTCGAGTCGCGGTAAACTGGTGGGTCCTGTGCAGCTGGTTGATCAGCGCTATTACTCCTATCTCAAATGTTGCTCCTATTTCAAAGCAAAAATAGCTCGCTCGCTCCGTGGCTCATATCTCAAAATTCTCGTATGTTAGGGCACTCGTATCTCGAGGTACCACTATATTTCTTAATTTATCCCTAATGCAGTATCTTTTCTTTTTTTTATGTTAGCTTTAATTTTATCAGTTTGGCTGTTTAATTATGTGCACTCCAGACCTTCAAAAGATCATGTTCCTTTACAGAGAGTAAAGAGGGTTACCCCTTAATGTAAACCCTCAAATGTAACCTCCCCGGGTTTCTCCAGGAATGAAAGGATCCCAGGTCTACAGTTCTCCCAGCGAGCTCTGAGTGAGGACAGTAAGTGTTACCTGGCACTGCCTGATGGCATACTTTCATGATAACTGCTGCTTCAATTATGCAGAGTGGCGTGATGTATGTGACTAGCAGCAAAAGAGGAGTCAAGAAACACTTCATCTCCTTTCATTATGTATTCTTCAGGAAGAATTATTTCCCCAGCAAGAACTCTAGCTCACAACTGCAGCTTCCTACTATTATTAGAGCTGTTTAGCCCACAGCTCAGCTTCCAAGCATTCAGGTGGTCAGATAGACTTTAGCAAAATGTTGTAAATACAAATACAGTGCTACCTCGAGATACGAGTGCCCTAACATACGAGATTTTTGAGATACGAGCCATCAAGCGAGCGATTTTTGCTTTGAAATACGAGCAACATTTGAGAAAGGAGTAATTGTGCGGATCGGCCGGCAGCACAGGACCCACCAGTTTACCTGGACTTGAGTGTCTCATGGTTTCCCACGCCTCAAGGTTACAGAACAAATTAAACTCGTATCTAGAGGTACCACTGTACATATATTTACTGACAAGTGAGGAAAAGTTGTGCCAACATTTCATTCTTTTTCTTTTTTTAAAAAATCACTCTTGCCTTATGCTCTACAGACAACACACCCATCCTTCAACTATACAGCTTCCATATAATTGTATTTCCCTTTATTTCTCATTTTATGTCTTTGTTTTGAAAGGCAATGGTGTGTAGATAAAAGCTTAGGAGTAAGAGAGACAGTGAATTAAACTTTAGCTCTACATTTGCTTGCTGTGTGACCTTGGACACGTTACTCAACCTGCCTACGTCTCAATTTTCTAATTTGTAAAATAGAGATGAGGACTTTAAATTTCTTTTTTTTTTTGCTTGTGAGGTTTGAATAATAGCAGGCACAAAGATCACCTGTCTCCCGGATGCAGCCTCAATATATCTTGTTTTCCCTTTCTTTTATTGTGCTATACTTTTCTCCATATTTTTGTTGTATACTTGTCACATATTTTAAGTTTTCTCATCTCTTTTGCTTTTATTATTTCCAGAGTAATCTCAGCTGGATAAGATATGACAGGCCCATTGGCTCATCCTTATCTTTTTTTCATCTTTATATTTATTTTCTTTCAGGTTGAACACGTTTTCTCTTTGGAAAAAAAATCTGAAGATTTCACATAGAAATGCATAAAAAATGGTTCCACCTCAGTACCTAATCAATTTATTTTCCACCTTCCCAGGGTGATGGTTATAGGCCTGACATATAACATATTCTCAGGCATTTCCAGCATAATAGACATCCTTCCTGTAAGGTTTTCTTATCCTAAATGATGAAAAATAATCTTCGCCATGTTCTCCTTTGTCATGACCCAGATGGCAATGCGCAATACCTTAGGACCCCAGACTGCCTGGGCTGTATCACACCTTCTGTTAGACTTTTCCAGCAAAATCATTTTAAATATCACAGTGATGCTTGTCACTTCCAGCATTTGGTATCTCCTCAAATGTATTTTAGAATATCATTGCCTGGCCAGTATGGCTTGATGGTTGAGCATCGGCCTATGAACCAGTAGGTCAGGATTTGATTCCCGATCAGGGCACATGCTCTGGTTGGAGGCTCAATCCCCAGTATGAGGCATGCAGGAGATATCAATGATTCTCTCTCATTATTCATGCCTCTCTCTCTCTCCACTCTCCCCTTCCTCTCTGAAATCAATAAAAAAAAATCATCTTAGGACACTTCCCTTTGCTGTGTTAGCTATTTCATCTTTACTCATGCAATTTGTAATGTTTTGTTACCACTGAAGCTGGGATACCAAATCACTGTTTTGTTTTTTTTTAATATATTTTATTGATTTTTTTACAGAGAGGAAGGAAGAGGGATAGAAAGTGAGAAACATCCATGAGAGAGAGACATTGATCAGCCGCCTCCTGCACGCCCCCTACTGGAGTTGTGCCCACAAGCAAGTACATGCCCCTGATCAGAATTGAACCTGGGACCTTTCAGTCCGTAGGCCGAAGCTCTATCCACTGAGCCAAACCTATTTCAGTCTGATTTTTTTTATCTCCAGGTTGTGGAGTGAGGTGTCACACTGAATAACTCAGTTCTTCACCTTTGACCTCTTTTCTGGTAGAAATACACATACTTAAAAAAATCTATCTTTAAAATTGAAACAATTTATAATTTATCTAATTTCTCTTTCTATGTTTTCCTCTTTTTTATTTGTTTGGTAAACTACTTTGATCTTTACATTTTTTTCTTTCTTTTTTTTTTTCAACTATTCTCTCTTCATGAACACCATGTGATGTTTGTAGAGGGTGTCATTATGTTAGCCTTGACCTTCTTTTCTTTTCTCTTCTCTTTGACCCTGTCAGTACAAAGGGCCCTCACTTTGCTCTCTGATTTGTCCTCCAGTCTCTCATCCTTGTTTCCTCCCCATTGCTCTCATGAAACAGATTGAACCTGGAAACATCTTCACTGTAATTAATTCTTCCAGCTTTGCTCCTGCTTCTCAGAGTGCCTTTTCCAGAACTCTCTTCTCCACTCTGATCTCTTCATAAAAGAGGACATTTTTTCTCACCTTAATATTTTCTCTGGTGTGTGAACCATCTTCCCATTCTGTGGGAATGCCTTCATCTTCCAAATGCCTTTTCCAATGCATCCAGCGTGTAGAGGAGCAGTCAGAATAATAATTTGAAGAAGCAAACTTTCCTATTTCCTCTTACATCTAAACCCTAACCATCCTGTGACCCACACTCTACCAGTGTTTTTCCGGTCTCTACCCAGGTGTATTCAGGTGAACATTTTAAATGCTCGGTTCATTTCAGCCCAACTATGTATTTACATTCTTTGTTTAGTTTTCAATTTATTTCTTCCGAGCGGTTCTCAACCTGTGGGTCGCGAACAGCTAGCAGGGTCTCCTAAGACCAACAGAAAACACAGATATTTACATTAAGATTCATAACAGTGGCAAATTACAGTTATGAAGTCGCGACAAAAATAATTTTGTGGTTGGGGATCACCACAACATAAAGAACTGTATTAAAGAGTTGCGGCATTAGGAAGGTTGAGAACCACTGTTCTAAACGAATCTTATATTCCCTCCAAATGTAAACATTTTTTCCTTTTTAAGGAAAGGAGACATGTCCTTAAGCAAACTACCCATTTGTGTTTCTCAGTGCCATTGGCAGGAGCAAGACTGTAGCATTGACTATAAAGCTAAAGAGTTCTTTCCACCAATTTCCCTTCATAATCATCTGACTGTCTACTTGCCCTGCTCAGCAAATGTGATGGCTCTGAATACAGTTACTTTGAGTATGTCTATTTCCTGATTCCTAGACTCACAGTAAGACAACTCCAAAAGCTATAACTCTGGATTTTATGTTTTAATTATTCATCCTTGTGATTTTTTTTGGGGGAGGGGGTTCTGACCTGTTCATATTTATCCTAATTGCCTTTCAGCCTTTCATATAAAGCTTCTTTCCCCCTTTTTATGCGTGGCTCCTTCTAACCAAGAGATTCCTCACATTCACAAGGCATAATATCTCTTCCTAATTTCTTCTTCTTTGTATGTTTTTGGACTGGAGTTTCATTTATTATAGACTTAATTTTTTTTTGATTTGCCTTCCTTTTGTTTATTTAGTCATAATTTTGTTCTCTCTCTTATTCCCTTTCTTTCCTTTCTCTGAAAATGTCTCCAAAATTTATGTCTCTAATGCGAACATTCTGCTTCCCTTGGCAGAAGCTCTGCTTTTCCTTCTTTTTTTCTTTCTGTGCAAATTGATCATCACCATATATTTCATCTGCTTTGTTTTTCTTTTTTCTTTCACCACTACAACTCGAAATGATTCTCTTTTAATATTCTCTTCATCTTACCTGAAGCGAAGTTTTTGCTGACTTCTCCCTTTAAGGGCCCTTGGATAACTGTCAGGAAGTCTGGAACTGGGATTATTTTAGTTGTATACACCTCCCTTTTATTCTGTTGTGCTTTTCTGAGACGTGCAGATATAATCTTTCATCCCACACAGTAGAAAAGATACGATAGCAGCAGCAGCTGTATTAATTGGATGCTTACTCATTGTATTATGTGTTTACTAATATGTACTGAGCGCTTACTCTCTGCCGGTCCCTCTGCGGCGTGTTTTAACTGGCAACACCCCCTGCAGCACATATGACCGGCCCTTCAAATTACAGAGGAAAAAACAGAGTTTTGCAGATGAAGCTGAGCAGGTTAGGATCCAGTTTGCTGAAGGTCACACATGAGGAAGAGACCGAAGCAGGCTTCAAACTAACCAGGATGCAAAAACCCTGCAGGAGGGAGCCTTACCCCAAGTATTACGTTTTCTCAATCAGCCGTTCATTTCATGGTACCACCCTGGTTTGGGGCAAAGCATGAAATGAAAGGCCGATGGAGACCATTCAGGTGGAAGATGTGACAAACACGCTGATCAAAATGGTTACAGCCACCTCTCTGCCCTGGCTGAGGGCATCTTATGTTTATTGGGGGAAGGGGGGAGATGGAGGGCGGGCACTCAGAATTTTTTTTTTAAATATATTTTATTGATTTTTCACAGAGAGGAAGGGAAAGGAATAGAAAGTCAAAACATCGATGAGAGAGAGACATCGATCAGCAGCCTCCTGCACGCCCCACACTGGAGATGTGCCCACAAGCAAGGTACATGCCCCCGACCAGAATCAAACCTGGGACCTTTCAGTCCGCAGGCCGACGCTCTATCCACTGAGCCAAACCAGTCTCGGCCAGAATTTTTTTTTTTCCTGAAAGTAATCAAACCATTCAATTCTATGATAAGTCATGACAACTAGAAATTTAAAGGTTGGGAGTGTCACATTTCTCATTAGAAAAATTGCATCTAATATTTAAGAAATTATTAAATGTGATGCGAGTAAACCAAAGTCATCTGCATGCACAGCACAAGTCGTGGGTTGCTATGGGAAGTCCTCATGTGAAGGGTTGTCCCTTCCCGGGAGAATGCAGTCTGACCACTAGACTTAGAGCGAGCACGTACATCTGTTCATAAACTGCTCTCCCTTTGGGTTAAGTCACAGTACATTTTTTTCCCCTGAAAGTAACCAAACCATTCAATTCTATGTGCGCAAAAGGTAACGTTGCCCTTTCAAACTCCTCTCCTCTTCTACGCTGTTTAGAAGTTTAGGTAGTTTCTTTTCAACCCATGATTACTTCATGTATTTTACTATCAAAGTGTAAGAGACTGCCAGTGTTTCTGCTGTGTTACTGTTTCTCTTAACTGGTACCTCCGGATACTGTTATCTAAATGTAAAATAATTTTTCCCAACTGGCCATTGTATCTAGATGATATCTTGATCCATGTTTCTAACAAAACTTGGGCTCTTTCACATCAGCCCAAATGGAAAGCATGTAAGGGTGATTAGCCTCATTTTTCTTTTGACACCTTTTGTGTTTTTCCCAGCAGGTATTCTTTGGTCGCAGATAAAGCTAATTTGCCTTTAAAAAAATCAAGGAAAGCTTTCAAGTAGTTAGAGTCCTATCAATTCTAATTTATACATGGAAAACTGAGACTTAGAACTGTTTAATATCTTCCCAGGGTCACCAAAGTAGCTACTGACTGATCAGGGGCAAGAGCTTCCCTTTTATTTATGCTCTTCTCTCTCACTGCAGGCCATGTCTTTCATGGGTTAGGTCATGTTTATGCCTACTCTACCATGATAATTATTACAACATGAGAGGCCCGATGCAGGCAGATTCATGCAAGAATGGCCCTTTCTTCCCCTGGCTGCTGGCAGTGCCTTCACTCTGTCCAGAGCTGCCTTCCCACCTTCCCACACTGGCCAGAGGCCCGGAGTGGCTGGGGTGGTGTAGAACACCTTCATTTTACCCCCAGCCCCTTGGTGCCTGTAAATGCAAATTAACCCACCATCATTGTTGGGTTAATTTGCATACACACTCCTGATTGGCTGGTGGGTGTCGCAAAGGTATAGTCAATTAGCATGTTACTCTTTTATTATAAGCTATGCCTGGTCTTGAGATGTTTTCTCACACATTTCAAACACTTAAAAATAATACAAACATTTAATAGTATTATATTAGAGATACAGATAAAACTAGCTTTAAATAACTTGGATAATATGTAGCAAATTCAAGGTGTGATAAAATGAAACTGCAACTAGTACTAATAAAATCTACTAATCCTCAAACTACAACACTTTCATGATGATACATTTATATTTCAGATATTGAGACAAATTTAAAAAAAATGCTCCCTAAACTTAATGTAAACTGTCTTCTACTACACTAGGTGGGGAAATAACAAAGTCTTGGAATACAGGCTCATCCCTGATTTCTATGGTGACTTCTTTCCCTGCCCTTTTCCCTCCTTGATTTCTGAGAATGAGAGTCAGACCTTGGCTTCTAGGTCTCCCACAATCAGAGAGAGATCTGCAGCTCTCCACAGGGTGTGTCAGACTCTCCCTGGATGAGCAGAAGAGGGAAAAATACTACCAGGGGAGCGGGTAAAATTTCTTCAGAGCAGCATCTCTTTTTCCCCAAAATAAAAATCTTTCAAAAGTTCTCTACTTGTGCACTCTCTGAAAACTTTATACCCTCTTGTACAAGAGGATCTCAGACGTTATGAGACAGGTTATTAGAAGGGTGTGTTGAAACTCTGAATTTTGCTCTTGTATTTTATTTTGGTAACTATATCTGTCATAACTGCAGTTGGCATGCTAGGTTGGCAGCAACAGGAACTTTTCAGTCTTACATCCTTATCTATACATAAAATCTGTATTTTGTGAGCTTTCTCGACATCGTAAAAAATATTTTAACTTTGGAAGGAGGAATGGAAAAGAGATAAAGGGATGGAGGACTTAGCATTGACTGAACTCCTGCCATGTGTCAGGTGATAGGTACATCCCCATTCGGAAGCCCCTGTCTTCTTAGTTGCTTCAGCACTTCAGGGAGAGTTCATCATTTCCATCATCGCATTACTCATAAGTAAAAGAAGACTTAGATTTTGTCTTATGTCCAGGTGACAATGCTGAGGAGTAGAAAAGCAAGGATTGGATACATCCATAGGCCTGACTCTCAGCCTGAGACGAATGTTATCTGATTTATATAACTTTTTCTTTAGAATAAAATAATTTAAAATATGTTTCTGAACACCACTCCCTTTCAGCCCTGAGGAAGTGCTCTGGAAACAACCAACTGGGCTCAAAGTCAAGCTTCCAGACATAACCTCAGGCAGGTTACTTCGCCTCTCAGGCTTTAGTTATAAAACTAGGGATAAAAAGAATGCTAGCTGCATCATAGGATTTTAAATGGTTGCTTTTAAAAAATAATTTATACCAGCTTTCTTAGGGAGTTGGTCACTGAATCTTCTCATGCTGTTATGACAGTCCTAGGCTTTTTATGAGGATTAAATATGTTAACACTTGTAAATTTAATGATATAGTGCAAGAAAATGAGTAAGAAAAGACTGCCCAAGTTTGAGTCAAAATCTATGACTTTTGAATTGAAGTCCTTTAGTTCAGCGGTTCTCAACCTGTGGGTCATGACCCCTTTGGTGGTCAAACGACCCTTTCACAGGGGTCGCCTAAGACTATTGGAAAACACCTATTTCCCATGGTCTGAGGAACCAACACACCACTCCTCGGTGTAGCAAAATGTAGCAATGTAGTTTACTGTTGTCCTATGGAGACTGTTACCCATGCTACACCATGATTCAAGACCAAATTTCATTTATTTGTTATTAGAAATAAATATTTCACAATATACAATTACATATTGTTTTTTGTGATTAATCAGTATGCTTTAATTATGTTCAATTTGTAACAATGAAAATACAACCTACATATCAGATATTTACATTACAGTTCATAACAGTAGCAAAATTATAGTTATGAAGTAGCAATGAAAATATTTTATGGTTGGGGGTCACCACCACATGAGGAATTCTATTAAAGGGTCACAGCACTAGGAAAGTTGAGAACCACTGCTTTAGCTACTAACTGTGTGACTGTGGGAGAGTCACCTAAGTGATTTCAAGGAAGTCAATTGTCCCATCTTCTCCTTTTATTAGGGCAATGTCAACTCCTGAACACTATGCTCTATGCAGTATAAGGGTGAGCATCCTGCATACAAGGTCAAGGCAAAGTTCCAGGATCCCATCTCACTACTGACACTCCACTATCCCAGCATTGTCTTAGCAGGTGGTATCTTTGGTCTCCGTTTAGCAATGGAAAGTCACATAAACATGAGCTCTTGAAGCTTATTAACACAGATGAGTGTGAGAGAACTCCTGAGCAACAATTGGAGGGTGATGTGGTAGGCTTAAAGAGCAAATTTTAGGGGCCACAAATTGCTTTTAAAATTAAAGATCTGGAAAAAATAAATATTTCTCCAACACATTTATACCATAGACAATGGTAAGACTACTGCAGAGTATAGTACTTTAGAGTAGCTCCTAGAGTTAATGATCAAAAGTTTAAGCTGCTTCTTCAAAAGGAACTGTGCTTGAGTATAAAAGTTTGGAGATTTAGAGAAGTCTCCTGGGTTTTGGTTGGCTGAGTCAACAAGGAATATCTAGGCAGGGTAGAAGGGAAAGGCCCATGCTTTGTTAACAAACACTCATTTTTCACTCATCACCTTTATAACTTTCAGAGTTCTGCAATGCCATAATGCCATTTACCTTTTTTTTTTTTTTTGGCAATTTTTGCTTCACCTTACAATTATTTACATATCTGTCATCAGATTGTGAGTTGCTTCTAGCTAGAAAATATGTTTTTCATCTTAAGTTTCTCAGCACCAGCTAGCACAATATCTTTCATGTGAAATGAATATAAATGTTTACTGAATTAACAAAAGTGTATTTGTGTATATCTATCTATCTATCTATCTATCTATCTATCATCTATCTATCTATCTATCTATCTATCTATCTATCTATAAACATATATACATATATTACTTATTTATATACTAGAGGCCCAGTGCACAGATTTGTGCACCAATGGGGTTCCTCCACTGGCCTGTGACCCTCACAATCTGGGACCGCTTGGGGATGTTGGAGAGCTGGTTTCTGCCTGATCCCCACAGGCCAGGCCAAGTGACCTCATCAGTCCATGAATTCTGTGCGTGTGCATTGAGCATCTTCCCCCTGGTGGTCATTGAGAATCATAGCTACCAGCTGGTCAGTGGGTCAAATAGGCTTTTATATATATATATTCACTCAAGACATTATCTACTCATTTCCACTGATGCCAATATATATTTCAGTTAATATGATTCCCATTTTCTTTTAGAGTAGATTGAACCCTGTTTCAAAGGGCTCAGTTTTTTGGGGAGGTGTATTACATGTGCGTGCACACACACGCACACACACTCAGACTCATACCCTTATCCCCAAGAAATTCACTAAATCAAATAAAAGTTCATAGAGACTAAAGGAACTAAAATTTAATTTCAATCTTTAAATACTGGTCATAAATCTATTGTTATATTTGACGACAAAGTCCTTTAGAAGATAATAATTGCAACACATACACATTATGGCCAGTAACAATGTACATTGTGATCATTAAAGAATACAAATTCCCAGAAACTCCATTGCCTACCTAAAGGAAAAGTAATGATGGACTAAAAGCAGAGTTTCCAAAGGTGAGTTTTACAAACAAAATTGTCCATATCAAACACCATTTCCCTCTGATTGATTTGCTGCCTGCCATAGTGGCACCTGCATGCAAGAGACTAAAATAAAGCCGTACAGCAAAGTAACAATGAGTAAAGCCTTTTAAAAGAATTCCGTTTACAATTCTGTTGTTACTAAATCTTGCGGATAATTGATTTTGTGCTTAAAACTCTCAAGAATAAACAGTGTTTTTAAGCAATTCTTGAAATTCTTAGTGTTTTCAAGGAAGTCATTGTGATCAGTGGATCGGATGTGACTTAATCTAAGGCATGATTATTCTTTACAATAGAAAAGCCAAGAAGAGCTTGATTCTATTTGAATGCTTCCTAAACCCTATTTCAACACTTCTCAAATTGAACTCCATTTTTTGCTTCAGACATGTGCTCTTCCTTTTATGTTTCTTGTCTCCATCAATACATTACCTTTCTTCTAATCACCAACGCTAGACAGTGCTAGATTATCCTTGATACCTTCTTTTCTTGTCACCAGCCACATTTAATGGATCAATTATACTGTGAGAAGTCTTTCTCAGCTTGCCTTTCTCACTGCCAATAGCACAGGCCTTTGTCATTTTTTTTCCTACTGTAATAATCTTCTAACTAGCCTTACCTGCTCAACTCTTTTTTTTTTTTTATAAAATCACCAAATATATGTCTCTAAAACACTAATGTGCTTACATTGCTACACAGGGGGAAAAATTCCACTGAACTATTTTTATTTATTTATTTTAATATCTAATAAAAGAGTAATGTGAAAACTGACCATCACTCCAACACACAAGATGGCTGACCCCATGTGGTCAAATATGGCTGCCCCCATGTGGACACAAGATGGCCAGCAGGGGTGGGCAGTTGAGAGGGACCAGGTCTGCAAGGGAGGGCAGTTGGGGGCAATCTAGCCTGCAGGAAAGGGCAGTTAGGGGTGACCAGGCCAGCAGGGGAGAGCAGTTAGGAGCAAACAGGCTGGCAAAGGAGCAGTTAGGTGTCAATCAGGCTGGCAAGGTGGTGGTTAGGGGCAATCAGGAAGGCAGGAAGGTGAGCAGTTGGGAGCCAGCAGTCCTGGATTGTGAAAGGGATGTCCAACTGCCCATTTAGGCCCAATGGTACTGGTCCCAGATTGATGAGAGTGCAGGTTGGGCTGAGGGACATACAGCCCCCGTGCACAAATTTCATTCACCAGGCCTCTAGTCTATTATATTGGTTGGGATGTCATTGGTCTACATGAACATATAGGTTTCAGGTGTGGGTTTCTATGTCATAAGATCATATATTGCACCAGAGATCTGTCACCAAAAGTCAAATATTCTCCTATCACCTTATATTAGGACCCCCTTTTCTCCCACCCCCTTCCCTCTGGCAACTAGCACACTGCTGTTTGTGTACATACATTTCAGTTTTATATACCACATATGAATAAAATCATATGGTTCTTAGCTTTTTCTGACTGACTTATTTCACTTAGCATAATGTTCTTGAGGTCCATCCATGTGGTTGCAACTGAACTATTTTTAAAAGCACAGATGTCACCCAATGGCAACCTGGCATCCACTGGTTGCATCAGGATAGCAAGCATGTTCTGTTTGGTCCATGGTGTTTTAAAAATATATATTGGGCAACACTGAATAATTTGGAGAATTATCATTTGATATGTATTGCTTTCCTTGTAAAAGAGAAAATGTAAAATTGGATTGACATTTCTCCTGCTGGGCTGATTTGCTGTTTTCTCTCCTCACCCCCTCCAAAATGCAAGATCTCTTCATTTTGCTACAGTCCCCGCCTCTCCCTATTGCTCCATGTCTCATGAGCGATGAAAGTATCCTTCAGTTATTTGTCATAACTGTTTTACTGAGTTTCTCTTATACACAACCTGCTTCCTCTACTCTGTTCTAATACCCATGTTCCTTAGCACAGTCTCTGGGCCCTTTCAAGATACCTTCATTCTCCTTTCCCATTGGACCTTTCTCAATTGTCTGCCTTACGCGTTAGCCATGTCAAACTCCTGCTCCAAAACATGCTCTCGCCAGGTATTTGGAGTAAAGGTTAGCCTCAGACTGGATGGGATCAAATTTTACCTTTATTAGCTCTGTTATTTGGAAAAAATTACCTAATTTCTCTCTACCGTAGGTATTTCATTTGTAAAGTGGAGATAATCATGCCTCACTCACATGATAATGATATTTAAAAGAGTTAATGTATATATGAAGCTTTAAACTCTTCACACTGCTTAGCAAATTTTAGCAGTTGCTAATTTCCCACCAAGCGTTTTGCTCATTATTCATCTTATCTCCCGAGTATCTAGCTAAGTGCTGTGCAAATATTCCATGTTGAGGAAAAGGTTATGACTTAAAGCGAAAAGAATTCTTGGGTTTACTTTGGATGAGCCAAATAGTTGTGAGTTGAATTCATTTGAAAGAGCATCATGTGCAGTTTTCTTACTGGAAAAGTAAATAAGACAAGCAAGCTCATGTGGAAATTAAATGCTTGTTCGAAAGACAATTAAGGCATCAGAACAAGGACCAGCCTGCAACATGCTTCCTCTTCTCCGGTATATCCAGGAAGAATAACCTCTTTCAAATGGCAGGGGTGGTGGCAGAGGCAGGACTCCGAGAAGGTAACTACCAGCCAGTGTTACATGTGAACATGCAGCTGTGGCCATCAGACCACCTGGCAGGGTCAAGAGGGCAGCAACAGCCATCTTGTTGGGATCTATCAGTTATGAAATTCAGCCCCACTTTGGTGTGGGGGACTCAGTAAGTCAACTTTTGTGTATTGTCTCATCAATTCTCTTTCTCTCTGTATCATTACATCATCAGAGTCAACCCTGCTGCATGGTATGCCCACAATAGAAATTTGCTGACTAAATAATAAAGTATAAGTAATATGCCTAAGGTTGTATAGCCATATGGAACCACTACTAGAAGAGAGTACATTTCTGAGTTCTCTTCCCAGCATCCTTTGAACACACTTCCTGATTGGATGGCTCATTACCCATGAACCCAGATGTGCTTCAGTTCCACGGAGCCACTTATAGTTCATTAAACATCTCACAATTCTGATCTTAACTGCCCTTCCTTCCTTCCAGGAAGTTATTGTTGTTTTTTATCCTTCTGTGACTTCTGTTCATCATTTATTTATTTATTTAATTATTTAATTATTTAGATATATATTTTAGTGATTTTTTACAGAGAGGAAAGGAGAAGAATAGAGTGAGAAACATTGATGAGAGAGAGACATCGATCAGCTGCCTCCTGCACACCTCCTACAGGGATGTGCCTGCAAACCAAGGTACATGCCCTTGACTAGAATCGAACCTGGGACCCTTCAGTCAGCAAGCGAACGCTCTATCCACTGAGCCAAACCCGTCAGGGCTGTTCATCTTTTAAAACACAGCCAAAATGTCCCTTCCTCCCTTTCCCTTCTTTGAGGAAGGTGCCCCTGAGCTTGGTCCCACAGCACGCCTACCTGCATACCCTCTCTCATCTCCTTCTCTGCTGCCCTCTCCACTCACAGAACATGAGCTACTTGGTGGCAGGGAAGTTGTCCCATTAGAGTTGGTGACCCCAGTCCCTACAAACAGTTAGCAAATTAGAGATACTCTGTATTATGCATGTCACAAATGTGCAGAACAAAAGATGCAAAAGTCCCAAAAAGGAGGATGTGGAACTGCAGAGATAAATGAGAAGGTGGAACAATAAACTGCCAGACTCAGGTAACTGCTTAATGTCCAGGAGTCACTGATGCCTATTTATACACTTACCTTGTGTTTCTCTTTGCATTCCCTATTTGAACCCAATAGACGAATATGATTACCTCCCAATACAGCGGTTCTCAACCTTCCTAATGCCGCCACCCTTTAATACAGCTCCTCATGTGGTGGTGACCTCCAACCATAAAATGATTTCCGTTGCTACTTCATAATGGTAATTTTGCTACTGTTATGAACTATAATGTAAATATCTGATATGTAGGATGTATTTTCATTGTTACAAATTGAACATAATTAAAGCATAGTGATTAATCACAAAAACAATATGTAATTGTATATTGTGAAATATTTATTTCTAATTACAAATAAATGAAATTTTTTCTTGAATCGTGGTGTGGCATGGGTAACAGTCTTTGTATGACAACAGTGAATTACACTGCTACATTTTACTACACAGAGGAGCGGTATGTTGGTTCCTAAGACCATGGGAAATAGGTGTTTTCCAATAGTCTTAGGCGACCCCTGTGAAAGGGTCGTTTGACCCCCAAAGGGGTTGCGACCTATAGGTTGAGAGCCGCTGTCCCAACAGAATGTTTCTACCTGTGCTCTAAGCTATTTTCTCCTCTTTCTATTATAAACTTAGTTTGCCACCACTTCCAATTTCCCCTTTTTCTAGCTCTAGGCATTGTTTCCACTTTAAGTGGAAGGTTGTAGTTTCTTTCAAAACTAAGAGCCAGCGTTTGACAACAAGAGGAGATATTTCAACAGTGGTTGGTCACGAAATAGATGTCATCTTGAAAGCACCTCGATATTGTCAAGTGCTCTTGTGAGCCCGGGTTAAAAAAATGCTTCCGTGTGGGCAGTTTGGATCAGCCACCTGGAAGGTACAGTCGAGAGAAGCTGTGAGTCCGGAAAAACATTTATAAACACCCGGGGTTTGAGTGTAAAACCTATTTCTTTGGAGAAGGGAGAGGGGGAAAACACACTTTATTTCCAGCCTCAGATTATCTCGTAAGAAAGTAAACCCCAGACGAGGTGAGAACTGTGTGGCTTCCTTCTGTCAAAACATATTGCCGCTTATAGGCTCAGAGATGCTGCCAGTAAAATATTTCTTCAACCCCCGAGGTTCTACAAGAATAGACTCTTGGATGAGATTATTGTTAACAGCGCAAGTGTTGATATAGCCACGAGTTAATAGCTACTGGCGAACAGCAGACTGTTTTGTGCGGTCTGAACGGTTCTTCGCTAGTCGCCAAAGCAAGCACATTTGGTATGTTTTCCGAGTGGCACACGGGAGGTCAGTTCATTAATCATCCTCCAATAGTGGGGAACGGAGACTTATGGAAGCCACTGGAAATGCGGTCCTTTCTGTTTGCAGTTGTAAGCCAGTAGGTGATATCCCCACCTCAAAATTCCTTCCCCTCCCACCCCCTGCTTCTTGCTCCCGGGAGGGCTTGTACATTTCTCTTTGTTAGCATCCAAAGGATGCTAACATCATTAAGTAGTATCACCTACTTAAGGATGTTAAGTAGGTGATGCTATTTCATCACCTTTAAGTAGAGGACCGAGTAGGACTGGGAGAGAAGGCAGCATTTAAAATAATCATAATAATTTATTCAGATGTAGTGCATGAAATAAACTGGTGGGTCGTGTGCAGCTGGCCAAACGCGTGATTACTCCTATCTCAAATGTTGCTCGTATTTCAAAGCAAAAATCGCTTGCTCGACAGCTCATATCTCAAAAATCTCGGATGTTAGGGCACTCGTATCTCGAGGTACCACTGTATTTAAAAAAATAATAAAAGATGAACAGAAGTCACAGACAGAAAAACAAAACAAAAAACAACTTCCAGGAAGGAAGGAAGAACAGGGAAGGTCAGAATTGTGAGATGTTTAATGAACTATAAGTGGCTCCATGTAATTGAAGCACATCTGGGTTCATGGGTAATGAGCCATCCAATCAGGAAGTGTGTTCAAAGGATGCTGGGAAGAGAACTCAGAAACGTACTCTCTTCTAGTAGTGGTTCCATATGGCCATACAACCTTAGGCCTATTACTTGTACTTCATTATTTAGTCAGTGCATGAAATACTTGGTTAACATGGGCCTTTCCGGAGGTACCCCGTGGAGAAAGCCTCCTCCCGGGGGCGCTGGTGTGCTCCGTGTTTGACAAGCACCTACCTAGCTAGGTAGTTGGGACATAGAGGAAAATAACGTAAAACTGCCACCATGGTCTGTGAGCTAATCCTGCAGAAGTGCAGTTTGGGGACAGGTTGATGACGGTGGGGAGTCTGGCTCTAACTTTGCTAACTCTGAGATGGGAGGCCACTTATCCAGCTTCTCCAAGCCTGAGCTCCTCTCCTCTGAAATGGGTGCATTTGCCCTAACCGGTTTGGCTCAGTGGATAGAGCGTTGGCTTGTGGACTGAAGGGTCCCAGGTTCGATTCCGGTCAAGGGCATGTACCTTGGTTGTGGGCACATCCCCAGTAGGGAGTGCATGAGGTAGCTGATCAATGTTTCTAACTCTCTATCCCTCTCCCTTACTCTCTGTAACAAATCAATAAAATATATTTTTAAAAAAATGGGTGCAATTATAAGGGGTTAGGAGCCAAACTTTTGACAATGCTTACTTAAGAGATGTTAGCAGAGGGAGGAAATTTGTTCAAAATCTTCTATCTCTTCTCCACTTCCTCTCCCCTCTCTCATTACTCTTTCACCTCCTCTTCCTTCCTTTCCTCCTCTTCTTCTCACCCCCTCATTTTTCTGTTTGTTCTCATTCCCCACATCTGAAAGCGATCCCTTGTGCTGCTTCCTTCTATGAATTCCTCTAGAAAATGAATCCTCTTTTAATGCATATGAGTCTCTAAACAAATAAAAGGCAAGGGCCTTTTTTCTTTTTTTTTCTTTTTTGGTAACCTGAATTCCATTTTCATTGAAAATAAACCGATGTTTGGTTTATTTTCCTGAGGCTTGTAACTGGAAGGGACCCCAGATTCTGGATGACACTGATGCAGCTGGCTCTTTTGTTTGACAGCGGGGATCACATGGCTGAGCATGTAGTGTAATGTCAGGTGGAACACAAGAGCCTTCCTTTCTGCTCTCCGGGCCTCTGCAAAGCGCCCTGTTTGTTTGGAAGGTCAGGGAGAGTTCTGGGCAGTAATTGAAGGCAGAGCTTATAAAGCTTCCCTCCTCAGATTCGAGGCTTTCCAAGCCGATCAGGCAACAGAAACGCTGACATTTTGTTTGTTCTCTTGCGCGTATAAACCCCAGACATTTAATTGAGTTGGAGACTCCACAATATGCAGTTTTGTTTTTTCTTTATCTGCATCTTCCCCTCCAGCCCTTACCTCTGCTCTGAGTGTACAGCCTTCCTGCTCTCATCCCTTTACCCAAATCTGCCTAGCACCTGTCTAATCCTTAGCACACTCATTGTTTTAAAACAAGCAAACAAATACACACACAGAACACACACACACACACAACCACTTGCTGGAATGGTTTCCTTTCATTTGATTTTATTCCGTTTTCAGTGCTACCTCCTATGACTCTGCTTTCTCCATTTCCTTGACTCCGCTCATCTTGTTCATTCAGTGCATGCTCACATTTCTCAAAATAGAATTCTGGCTTTTTTCAAACATTTTTCTCCCTAAGAGAACCTGCTATTTCTTCCTGGTTACATGACATCCCGTCACTGTACTAACTGACCCAGGTCCAGCTTGACCCAGGTCCTAAGAATACCACCCTCCCCCATTTCTCCAGGGTCTGTCATGCATACCAGGCGTGGCTTTCTCTTCTACGCAGGAAGTAAATAGCATTGTAAATGCCTGGCCCTGCAGAGACCCGGTGGATCCACCCGTGATCCCGATGTCCTCTCTCATTTTCCAAGTGACTTTAGAGTTCTTTCAACATTTCCTATATTTGCGATGGATTTTCTTCCCTTTGTACGATTGCTTTCTAAAGTTCATGTCTTCCCAACTCTTTGTACTTCCTTTCTCATTTCCTATGGGTATTTATGCCTTGTGCTTCTCAAAAAGTCAATGGCAAAGGCAACACTTAAGCTCCATACAAAAGGAATTGCAAAAAAGAATGACAACCAGTGGAATGTATAGCTCAATCTAGAAGTAAAAATGCACTCTTATAGGACACCATACGCCTGTAATCATAGGGCCATCTCTCTGCCTAGCCCCTAAAATAATTCCAGACATACAGTGAGAGCTTCATATCTAATTCTTCAGGGACTAGATGGGTTTCTTTTCTGTTTTTTTTTTTTTTTTTTTTTTTTAAGTCACAGTTGGACACAGATATAGAATGACATTTGCCTTGCCTGTGATGAGTTCACATTGAGCAAGATTGGCTTGACTTGGGCCAGCCTAAGGGATGTTTCTATACTTGTGAAATGAATTATAAACATGCAATGAAACATCACTCAGCCTTTATATAATACTATTGGTCTGGTGCACAAAATTCATGCATGGGGAAGGGGTGTCCCTCAGCCTGGCCTGCACCCTCTCCAACCTGGGACCCTTCAAAGGATGTCCTACTGCCGGTTTATAGGGATCAAGCCTAAACTGGTAGTCGGACATCCCTCTTGCAATCTGGGACTGCCGCCTGCTAACTGCTCACCTGCCTGCCCGCCTGCCTGATTGCCACTAACCACTTTGCCTTCCAGCCAGCTTGCCCCCAACTGCCCCCTGCTGCTGGCCTTCTCACTCCCAAATGCTCCCCTGCCAGCCTGATCACCCCCAACTACCCCCTGTGCCAGTATGCTTGCCCCCAAATACCCTCCCCCCTGCTGGCCTGCTCACTCCAACCTTCCCCCCCTGCTGTCCTGATCATCTCCAACTGACCCCCACTGATGTCCTGTTTGCCCCCAATTGGCCCCCCTGCTGGTCTGCTTAACTCTAGTGGCCCTACCCCCCCACCAGCCTGATCACTCACAACTGCTATCCCATTTTGGCCTGATCACCCACAACTGATCTCTGCTCTTGGCCTCTAACACCTCTACCTTGGCCCGCCACCATGGCTTTGTCCAGAAGAATATCTGGAAGGTCTACTGGAAGGTCTCCCAGCCTAATTAGCATTTTATTAGTATAGATAAAGGCCTGGTACACAGGAGGGGGCCGGCTGGTTTGCCCTGAAGGGTGTCCCAGATCAGGGTGAAGTTTTCCCTTGGGGAGTGGGATGGCCTGGACAAGGGGCCTGTGGTGGTTTGCAGGCTGGCCTTGCTCCCTGCTGGGGGGATGTGCCCAGCCTGGATAAGGGGCTGAGGGCTGTTTTCAGGCTGGCCAGCCTCCCAACCCCTCCTTTTTATTTTTTATTTTTTGTTGAGCACCTCCTTGAGCAGAGGCCAGGGCTGTCTGGAAGCAGGTATCTAGGATTTATTTATCTCCTATAATTGAAACTCTGTAGCCTTGAGTGGAGGCCAGGGCTGCAGAAGCTCGGCTTCCTCCATCATCGGGGGCAACCCAAGCCTCCTGCTCACTTCAGCTTCATGGCTGCCTCCATTTTAGTTGGGTTAATTTGCATACTTGCTCCTTATTAGCTGGTGAACGTGGCTGGTGGGTGTAGTAAAAGTACAGTCAAATTGCATGTTTCTTTTTTATTAGTGTAAATAATATAATACAATATAATATAATATAAAATATGTAATATAATATACATAATAGTGGTCATTTACACTGAGTGGTCAGATTATTATACATTTGACATCAAAACAATCTGGCTACTCAGTGTATATCTGCACATTGAGTAACATTTTAATGAATGGATTAAAGAAAATTATGTCCACACAAGGTTGCAGAATTTGGGATTTGGCCTCCAAGAGAACTATGGGAGTGGCCTCACCCACAGGGCTCATTTGAATTCCCTGATGTTGCTTTACACGCCCTGGATTTTTGTTTTTTTCATCCACTAGCTACAGAGCCTTGTAAAGAAGACTCCTAACCACTCCCAGCCGTAGTTTTGTCCTCCATGCAGTACCAAATATTAAACACTCCCCAACCTAGGTGATTTCCTTAAAAATCATTTGTACATTAATTGTTTGATTTAGTGGGTTGTGTGGGTGAGTACAGGCAACACACTTACAACAGTGCCCGGCAAATAGTAAACAAGTAGTAAAATAAAATATTAGCTTTCATCATCATCATCATTAGTAGTAGTAGTAGTATCATTACTAATCAGCTCCTTGTATATGCTGTCTACACAAGCGTCTTGTGTATATACTTTGTAAATAGTTGCTGTTCAATAAACAGAAAGAGATCTAACTCATTGACATGATTTTGCTTCCCGGGTTCACAGAAAATGCACAATGTTTTTGCAAGAAGTTGTGCATTTTACTTATAAAAAATGCTTGTAACCTGTGGGGAATCAGCATAGATCCCACTTTTCTCCAACACATTCTTCCTGAGGATAAGAAATATCCCCTAAATGCTCACTGAACTCCAGAAAATGCACAGAAACTGGATTTTTCACGAGAAAGCATACATTTTCTGGGAACTTCACATGTTTCCTAATAAGCATCTTGGAAATAACTGCCAGATTCCAGGGCATTCTGGAAGAGGGTGCAGTAGGGGATGAGGCTGGAATGAACATTTCTGAGTGTTACTGCCTGTGTGTGGTCCTCCCCTCCCCGGGGCCCCGCCCTCCTTCTGCAGAAGACTTGCCAACTGCATTTTACCAGGGGGAAAGAATCTCCAGGGTGGCATTGCTCTGCCCCAAATGTGAGAAAACGCATGCCTAGCAGAGGAGTTTCAGGGCTGTTACATGGGTGAGAAGGAATGGGGCAGTCTTGGACTTCTTACTGCGGATTTCCTGAGGCATCTCTCCGTTCTGGCATTGAACCAAGGCAGTGTGGAGGTTTTAAGAGCAAACTGTGTTTATTCGGCCACTCGCCGAACTTTTACTGAGGATCCATTAAGCACCAGGCAATACAATGCAGTGCTGAGGCCAAGAAAGGATGCTATGTCGTTTCTTCCCTTAAAAGTGGTACCCAAAGACAGAGCTATATAACAGAAGCATAATGTTATATATTTAAAATATATGGTGTGAGGGGATACAGCAGAGGAAGTTCTAGAAGCAAGGATGATGTGCAAAAGAGTAGCAAATACTCTTAGGCAAAGAGACAACAAATGCTAAGATTGGCATCCCAAATAGCAAAAAAAACCCAAAAGTTAAAATAAAAGGAACACATCCAGAGGGCTTATATTTCCTGATGTTATGTGGGGTCTCAAAGAGATATTTGTGCACCCATATTCACAATAACTAAAATGGGAAAGCCCACTCATAAACAGACAGGTAGATAAGCAAAATGTGGTACAGACACACAATGGAAGAGTATTCAGCCTGAAAAAGGAATGAACTTTTGACCTATGTTACAACATGGATGAATCTTGAGGACATTATGCTAAGTGAAATAAGCCAATCAAAAGACACACACTATATGATTGCATGCCATGTACTTGAGAAACTTAAGAGTAGTCAAAACTACAGAGACTGAAAGTAGAATCAGAATTGCCAGACTGTGGGGATAGAGAGAATGGGGAGTCATATTTGAAATGGATACAGAGGTTCAGTTTTACAAGCTGAAAAGGGCTATAAAGATGGATAGTGGTAATATTTGCACATTATCAAGGTGTTTAAAATAGCTAAGATGATAAATGACATGTTATGTGTATTTTTTATCACAATAAAAACATGACAAAAAATATGATCTGTGCCCTCAGGTAGATGGTAATGCTCACCACCTGCTACAGGAAGGGTGAGTTGGGTTAACACATGGTATCCTTGTTCAGTTTGGGAAAACCCCGGAATTTCCATGCAGTTTTCAGAATGGAGTTCATAGGAAGGTATTTTGCCGGGTATTGTTATCAGGATGGGTACACATGGGCCAGTCTATGTGTTCAAAAGAAAAAGCGAGGGACATATTAGGTCAAAATGTGGTCAGTGCATAGAGAAGGTAAGAAATGGACTCTAGTGCTATACCATTGGAGTTCAACTTCCATCTCCAGAACTTTTAGGTATACAAACATCGATGTTTCTAGCTCTCTATCCCTCTCTCTTCTTCCCTGTAAAAAAATCAATAAAATATATATTTTTATAAAAGAAGAAGAGAACTCTAGAGAGCCCTCACATTTAAAAATAGAAGAATGAGCTGACCAAAAAAAAAGTATAAAACAGAGAGGAAGAAACACAGGACTTATAGTTAATTGTGTTCTGGAAACCAGTGGAGAAAACATTTTGTGGTAGTGTTTAATACGGGCAAATGTCTTTGCGTTTTTTAACATTTATATATTTCAGTGGGATACTCATATTTTCATCAAGATGACCAAGCTCAAAGCACTGCACATAAATAATGCACAAGGACATGAAAGTACTTCTTTGGTATCCTTTCAGGTAGCTTGACAATGTGAGGAAGAAGAGAGATGAAGGCAGAGCATGAATGTTGTGTGTGGAACAGAACTCTGTTTTTCATGTATTTCTGCTCCAATTTCCATTTTGATTGACTTGTTCCAAGGGAATTGATGTATATGGCAAAGATGATCAGAGAGGGGGAGAGTGTAAAGAGGTAAAAGAACAAGGATTGAATAAGGATGGATATAGCAAATATAAAAAGCAAGCAATTCACTGTTCTCTCTACTCCAACTCCTTTCCTTCTCAGTCTCTTCTGTGTTTTTTTTTTTTTATTCATATGCATGCTGAGACAAAAGGATTGAGTTTTCAAGGTGTGGGTAATATTTATATCCAACAGAAGAGATTGGTTCTTACGAATAGGAATGTGAATGTAATACTCATTTTTTTCCATTCCCAAACAAAAATAATGAAAACATATTTATTGAATATTTCTTATGTTGTGGAAATCATGCCAACTTGTAGGTATACAAACATAAATTCAATAGCAACTGTGGAACAAGGGGCATACCTCGCCTGTAAAATAAATGATGAATTGAAACAATCTCGAATCGAATGATAACTCGGTAAAAACTCTTAAAATATGAGACTTTTCTGGGACAAGTGTCTGTTGAGAGATTACAGTGGTATATGGGTCCTCATGGTGTTTATTAAAATAAATATCCATCCTACTGAGAGTCTCAGTGTTTGTAACAGGAATAAAATGACAACTCATTTGTAGTGTGCGCCTCATCCTATCCTGCCTCAGCCCAGCGAATGCAGGAGAATCTGCAGAGAATGGCCGGGCTCTTTGATTTTGCCATCTGTTTCCTACCTGTGCTACCTAATGATGAGTTTCCTTTTAACACACAGATGGTCTGACTCTTACCTCATCTTGTCTTGAAACATAATGAAATAGATACATATGTTAGCACATGTCCAAACACATCGGGTAGGCCCATCATTATTCTCGGTATGAAAATGTTTCACATAGCTTTATGGAAATAGGAAGAACTTTGCATTGGAATGAGATTTTTTTATATATATTAAACGTTCCCAGGCTCAAAAGTTGTCTCTGGCTTAACTGATTCCAGCAACACATGGGGCATCTGACCTGGAGAAAGGCATACATTGGCATCCTTATTTCCAGGTGAACTGCAAGCTGGCAGGTCTGTCCTGCTTTCCAGATGACCAACAAGTAACTCATTCCTTCAGACCTGATTTCCATACCGCTGGATCTTTCAACGTATCAGACGAGGAGACTTGATGCTTTCGAACCACATGCAAGCTGTATGTTGGCACAAAAGCAATGGAGATCTTTTAGCGACTGATTAGCAGGCCTCGCCTCGCTAATGCTCAGAGAGGGAGGCATGAGCCAGGACAGCTGTGAAATGCTCCATCTCTGTTTTTAACCTGTTATCTCTTTATAAGTCCACATTGCAATCACATTTAAGCCACCTTCACACTATTAAACATTAATTTAAAAGAACTTGAAAGGAATCATGTGACGCCCTCAGAGTACATTTCATTTAAAATGTTTAAAGCAAATGCTCTCCTATACTCTATGTCTGCCTCTTTGGAAACAGGAGCGTGCAAAAGGAGTCTCATTTTTACTCAGTGACTATCTGTAATTGCCGAATGCTCATGGAGTCAGAGAGTGAAGCACACAGACCATGGTAAATTGAGATGTTTTTATGACTCAACAATTTATTTCCTAATCGTTTCATCTATTTAAATTAGCAATCTATTTAATTAGAGTCTTCCCCTGCAGTACTTCATTGTTTAAAAAAAAATAGCTCTCAAAATAGTTTTCTAAGGAAGAGGAAGGAGCACCGACTGCCAGTCATTCTCAATTTTTAAGAAAGTAATGGAGGTCCCTAGCTGGTTTGGCTCAGTGGATAGAGCATTGATCTACAGACTGAAGGGTCCCAGGTTCGATTCTGGTCAATGGCATGTGTCTTGGTTGCAGGCACATTCCCAGTGGGAGGTGTGCAGGAGGCAGCTGATCAATGTTTCTCTCTCATCATTGTCTCTGACTCTCTATCCCTTTCCCTTCCTCTCTATAAAAATCATTAAAAAATATTTTTTTTAAAAAGGAAAGTAATGGAGGAAAGATCCAGGAGCAATCATTGTCATTCTATTTTATTATCTATTGGTTTTTGTTATTATTATTGTACTTTAGCATTTTGGTTTAACAATATGCTTTATTGCATTTATTTCAGTATTCTAATGATACCAATTTTATTTTATAAATGTCTTTTTTTTTTAAATTAACTGCTGGAAAAAGGACAATAGTGACCATTTCAAATGAGAGGAAGTGAGCAAAGAAGAGGTTATGTACAAAAAACAAACAATAAAAACATACACAGCTGATCTGAGGAAGTCTGCCTGTGCCTTCTCTGAGTGGTCTGGTCACACAGAGCACAGCCATGGTGGTTTCATTCAAAACATGCAAACACTTGGCACAGAGTCACAACCGCTTACTGTTTATGACGGACCACTCAAAAACCCATCTCTGTTCCCTGTTAACCCTCCAATCAGCCAGTAATGAAGCACCCACTAATGTGTTTAAACCTTATAGTCTGGTAATTAGTAGAGTGTTTTTAAAGTGATTCAAATAGTCATGCCATTTGGCTAAAGATCCTTAGAAGTTTAAATTATCCTGATTACTTTAATCTTTGAAATAACCTGGTTTTAACAGTGTAAATCACTCCATTAGTTAATGCATCGAGGCATAGAATGGAAACTCCTCATCCTTCCACTTTTATAATGATGAAAAGAACACATTTAGATCAGCCTAAAATGTTGGCAAATTTATACCCTTGATTGTAAAGAAGCTAGATGATTTATTCATGTTATTTAGCTTTCACCTCAACAAATAACACCTTCATCGGAATATGAAGTTTCAACTGCTTAAGTGAAAGTTGGTAAATGACAAATGCAGTTGAGACTAGTGAGTTGGAAAATAATTGCAAGAAGCTCATTGTTGACTTATAGACAAATCATAGTTGAGTTTTAAATATAGTTAGCTTCAAAACCATAGTTCTACTTACTATAAATCCTACACAATATAATTATATTGTTTTCATATTTATTTATTTATTTATTTAATTTAATTTCATTTTTTCTATATTGTTTTTTTAAGGACGGATATTCAAATTCAGATAGGTGAATTATAATCAACTATCAAACATTTCAATCGTTAAAAAATTTTAGGTTATGAAGAAATATTTGCTACTCTACTTCTCTCTTTTCCTACCAAAGTGGCTTTGGTTCAGGACCTTATTGTGTTTGCAAAGCTCTCCTGTTTACATCTGTATTTTAAATCTTTTCCCTATAAATGCCCCTTGCATTGATAAATGTGTGCAATAACTACAATAAACCTTCAACAGCGTTCTGATGGGAATTCTGTAGAAAGTTTTAAATTGCCTTCAACTCTAGGAAATACTTTTGTATATTTATTTTGTTGGGTGACCGAAGGGGGGAGGGGAAGATGTACCAGGGATTATGCCAGTTCACAAGGATAGTGGGGGGTTTGAACATATGCAGAGTCTAATGCCAGACCCTGACCTATCAGGTAGAGGACATTTTTAGAGATGAACTTGATAAGAAATGATGATGGATCAAATATCGGCCAGAGCATGGAGGAGAGAGAGTGGTCCAGATGGATATGCCATACTAACTTCTCCAAGATGAAAGGAGACCAAGTGGAGAGTAGAAGGATTTTCTTTAGCATGTGCTGAGTTTGACATGCCTTTAAGACATTCAAGTAGGCACCAGGAACTCTGAATGTGACACCGGGGATGTTTCTTTACAAAACCACAATTGTTACATATTTGAGTGCCGAATTAAAATTTGGCATGATTTCATATCTCTGAATTAACCAGAGTCAAATGTACTTTTTGCTTAAATGCTTAACTTATTTAGCCTTTGAGTTGAAGACTTCCTGGACTTACACATGCTCACTTGTGTCCTGAAATGTATTTTTTTTCTAAGGAGATCCAGTTAGGGAAGAGGCGGAGACGGCTGCTTAAATCCTATTAGTATGAGGTCTGCGCTGTAATCTGCATGTTTTTATTTTAGTGAAATTTCGCTGTAACTGGTGTATCATATTTCTGACATACACAGCCTTTCCTCCTCACTCACAATCTCTTGCAAGCTATCCAGTGACCCATGTTGAATTAGCAAGTGACGGGAAATCCCTTTAAAGACTCAGGCCTCTGCCAGTGCAATTGCCAGACAAGAAGCTGCTTTAACAAAAAACCCAAAGCTCTTATTCCCGCTGGTTTTGTAGACGGTGTGAAAGAATGAGGACCCACCCCCCACTCTGCCGCCGTGAATTATATTTTTCCTATCTTCATCCTTGCACACATTTCCGTCTTAATTACACTTTTCATTATGAGTGCCTTGCGTATGAATACTTCTGCATCCTTTATACAAGAACATCTGAGAGACTCGGGTCTAACTTTTGGATTAGACGGGGGAAGGTAACAGGGAAACAGATGTAGAGTTTTAAGATTACTTCGGAGGGCCGAGAAAGCATTATACTAATCAGTTTTTCTTCCTAAACCTTTTCAGTTCTTCAATTCTGAATAGAAGTAAAAGAGCCAGGTGAACTGTATGAAAAACTCCACTGCAAACAACAAAACACAAACAAAAGAGAAAAACGACCTCCATACCAAACAAACACAAAACTATAACTATATTTATCTATAATCACCACAGAGCACCCACTCTTTTATCTTTTCATTAACTTCCTTGTCCAGAGGCTCATTCCTGATCGATTCTTTGTACCCCAAACTCCATCTCAGCATCTGCTACCTACTGGTACAGTGTCGTGTACTGAAGGTCAATATACGAAGCCAGACAGCAGAAAGCTTTGATGCTAAATGCTAGAAAAATCTATAGCTAAGGCAAGGTATTGGGGCTGCTGCCCTTATCAGTGAACTATGCCAACTACACAGAGTCTGGGAATCCTTTCTCCCCTCCATTCCCCTTTCTGACAAGAGGAAACGAAGGCCTAGAGGATGGTAATGAACCACAATCACGCCGGCATGTGGATGAGGTCTAAGCTCATGGCTCGTATTTCATGTTGATGCTTTTAGGTGGATCCAAGTCTGTCACATGACATCTCTCAAAATTGGCTCACATTTTAAATCGAAATGGTCTAAAACGATTGTCATAAAGGCCGTATTTTAAATATTAGCAATAAATGTTGGATTCATTTTTCTAATTTCCACTCCTCTAAGTCCCATCCGCTTCCATTTCCAATCTCGCCCTCCTTCATGGATTTGTGAAGAGGAATTCTGTAAAGGAGATGAAAGCAGACAAGCTCTAAAGCACGAGGCTTAGTCTGGCTACATCCTGTCTCTTGCAACGTAACAAAACCCATTATGATGGGACTTTGGGTGTCAACTACATGAACATCTTTCCGCATTTGTGACTGACCATCCGGTCGTTCAGAGGAGCACATATCCTCGATGAAAGGATTTAGGCCGTGCTATGAGCTAAGTCCAGGGCTGCTGAGTTTGCAGCTTAAGTGCTCATGCCTCAGAGTCATTTAGGCGTAAAATATTCTGGTCCAAAGCAAGTTATATACGGTCTGCCTAATGCAGTACTTCTCAACTAGGGCTCATTTTGCAATGTCTGGAGTCATTATGGGTCATCACATGGGTTGTAGGCTACTGGCATTGGGTGGGTGAAGGCCAAACACAGGACAGACCCCACCACAAAGAATCATGGGACCGGAAATGTCAGAAATGTTGAAAAACACGGGTCTCATGCCATTGTCCCACTGAGTGGCCCTTAGAAGGAGGTCTGGGCCAGGAACTCCAAAAGTGGGTGTTGCTGTTAGGATTAAGGTCCTCCCACAGAGGTTCTAGAGAACATGTTGACTTGCTAACTGCTCTTGATTGCTTAGATTTCAATGCCCCTTCTGGGCTGATCTCACCTGGGCTAATTAGCTTGAACTCCTGCTCCTTTAAGTGGGTGTTCCAGGAGCACCATGGGAGAGAGGATGACGCCATGACGAAATGAGGCTTTGTAAATGAGCGGTAATTAAAAACAGCTTAGGTGTCTGTCCCCTGTTGAGATCAAAATGCCATCTGAGGCTGAAATGTTTCTCAAAAGAGGGATCTGATATATAAAAAATAGCAGCAAATACACTCCTCTGTGCTTCCCAGGAAGATTACAACTGAGCCTTCATATTTTCTTTTTTTTTTTAAGTATATTTTATTCATTTTTTAGAGAGAGGAAGGGAGAGGGATAGAAAGTCAGAAACATCGATGAGAAAGAGACATTGATCAGCCGCCTCCTGCACGCCCCCCACGGGGGATGTGCCCGCAACCAAGTACATGCCCTTGACCGGAATCAAACCCGGGATCCTTCAGTCCGCAGGCCGACACTCTACCCATTGAGCCAAACCAGTTTCGGCCTTAATATTTTCTTAATTGCCTCTTGGTTCCATTCAGACCAGGTATGTGTTATGAGACTCCTTACAGATTGCCCCCCTTTTTATTCTTGGGGAAGAACCCTCCATGTTGACAATGTGGGAAATGACACTGGCCCTATCCCCATATCCTTCCTCAAACCTGAGATCACAACAAAACACGAGGACCCTGATAGCAAACCAGCCACACCCAGTCCCCTCTATGCTGGGTCCCCCTGGAGTCTCCTGGAATATGGACTTCCCTCTTCTAGCTGCAAAGTGTGCAGAGCTGCTGTGATGTCAGAGGGGAGAAGTGAGATGTAAAATCAGAAACTCTAACTCATCTAACTCAGAAAGTGGCAAAAAAAAAGCAATGATATTTGAACTGAATTTGGCGAGCTAAGTTAATAAGGCAGAGCCAGAAAGGGAGGTGTGTGCATAAGAAAGAATAGATACAACTCAGCATAGAGGAGAATCCTGTGGGGTAGGTATTTCAATAAAAAAATTCCAAATGCGTTATAATGCGGGCTAGCTTTCAAACTTGGATTCAAGCAGAGAATCATAGAGTCTTAACATTGCTCTTGCCTCCTATCAAAATAAGCCTTTTTAATTCCCCTAAGGGCAGGGCCTGTTAATACTGAAATATCTTTTGCTTTCTCCGGTGACTTCTCTTGCTTCAGGGTGAAATTAGGTTGAACAATATTCAGGAGGTTTCAGGTGAATAGAAACTAACTGATTCATTTCTGAGTTACAGCTACCTACTCTCATCTGTTCACAAAAAAAATTTAAATAGATTCGTGTTTAATCTTTTGAAATGAACTCATTGAAAAAAAAAATACTACTTGGGTTGAGCTACACAGAAGCTGAAGGGGCAGCCGCATATTCTCGCAGAGACTTTCTCCTTCATCTTAAGGAGCCACCTAGGAGCTGTTTGTTTGCTTCCCTCGCAGTCACCCAGCTGTTACTTCCATTTGTGGTCTTGGCGCTAATTGCATAATGTCCCTAATTTATCCCCGCTGGTAGATCTGATCACCGCATTACCTGGAGGGCAAGCTTTAATTAGAGAGATTTCTGAACAAATTGTCTGCAGAGCTCGTTTAGCATGATTGAATGCAAAAACGGGGTTTCTCCCCCCTCTTTTTAAAAATGAGCATTTACTTTCTCCTCCGAGTTGGCCGATAAAAAAACCAACATCAGTTCTAATTAAGGCCTGTAAAACGAGCAGCGACATTGCCCATGAAAACCAATTGGATTGTGTTGTTTGTAAGTGAAATATATGTGACTCCGTGCTGCATTTATTCAACAGCTCTTGGCATTTCTGCTTCGCCTCTGTCAGAACTAACAAGGTGAAACAGCAAACTGATTGAAAAAGGATAAACTGTGAAAAGATGATACACTGATGTGTAATGCTAATTCAGCTGTGGCTTATGAAAACAGATTAGAATCCTCTGCCTCCTCACCTGCCCAGATCCAGCCACTTGAACAAGCGAACATGGAATTAAACCTTCCAAATTGTTAAGAGGTGGCGACATACCCTATGAATTAATATGCAGTCACCTCACAGTCAACTGAAGTGCAAATAAGATAAATATAATAGGATCAACAGACTTGGAGAATCCAAAAAAAAAACAACGAAGGTCAACTTCGTTATTTAGATGGAATACTCTGGCTTAATGTCAATGTCATAACAAAGTGAAATACAACAAATTTGACTAGGAGAATTTAGAAATCTCCATCATTTTGTATCAAGCTCTGTGAAAAGTGCATTATTCTTAATCATCAGCCGTTTCTTGATGCCTCCTTCTGCTAAATCTCTGTTGGAAAATACATTAAGTTTAGAAATTGTATTCCCTGTTTGAATACACAAGCAGGGCGTAGTAAAGTGTGATTGATTATCTGATTCTTTTGAGAAAACCTTTAGATAGGATTTGTTGTTGTTTTTTGTTTTTGTTTTATTTTTTTTTTTGTATCTTTAGTGACTATTAGAACTGTGTGCACATTAAAATTACTTTTTTTTAAATGCCAAAGCCTTCACCCTATATCTGATTACCTAGAGATTTCTTGGAGACATAGGGATTTTAGAAAGGTGTTCCTTATACTTCTGATGTAAATGAGAGTTGAAAAACCACCAAAATATATAATCATTGGTTAAACCGCACTTTAAATAGTAATCTTCTCATAGAATTGAGAGCTAAAGGACCCAGGTTATCTCTCTATCTTAATCATTGTTCTATGAAGCGTCCTGGGCAAATCATTCCATTTTTCCTGAATCCAATACAGGGTAATTTCTGATGCTTTGAGTTAAGCCAAGGAATTAATTTTACTTTCATTATATGTTTATTATCTCTAGTATATAGTGCCAAAACAGTAGACTGTACAATTTTTTTTTTTTCTCACAGTGTCTCTTGCTTTTAAGAGAACATCTATTTTGAAGTGATTTCAGTAAAGGAAGTGAATCCCATCCCTTGGGGAATGCGGGACATCTACTGTGCCTTTGGAGAAGCTCATCTTACCAGATGAAGCCTCTGCCTTTTCCAATGAATGCCCCCCCCCCCCCGCTTTGTTCATCATAGAAACATCGTGTGTGTCAGTGACGTAGCAGTTTGCTCCATGTACCTAGGGGGTGTAAAGGGACAAATGAATTTCCAATGAGCAAGTCGCTTATGAAAATTAACTCCCTAAATAAATTCCCATTTATAATCTGGGCACTCAGTGACTCACTTAAAGACTCACTCACTCATGGTTTTATGAATTTAATGATTCATTCATTCATTCATTCATTACTCCATTGATTCATTCATTAAATGAATGTGTTTTTGCCAGGCAACAGATTAAACACCACACCTACAGTGTCAGAAGTCCCCAGCTGCTCATAGTAGTAACCACTCATTCGTTTTACACTTTTCTTATTTATTTCATTTCTAGATCCTTTGGAGGAAATATCGGGGTGAAAGGGAAAGAAGTTATTCATCCATTCTAACAAGACATAGGTTTACTAAAAAGATAGTGACTTTATTACTTACAATACAGCAGGGATATTTCAAGATGTATTATTCAGCTCAGGCTGCCATGCATTGGGCGACTTAAACAATGGACATTGATTTCTCTCTTCTGGAGGTTGAGAAGTCCAAGATTAAGGTGCCTAGTTTTTGGTGTGAGCTATTTTGTAAATAACTCTTTCTCATTTTTTTCTTCTTTTCCTGTTCTTATAAGGCCAATAATTGTGTCATAAATGCCTCACTTTAAGGCCTAACCTACCTTACGTACCTCCCAGAACTCCAGCTCCAAATACCATTATATTAGGACTTCCACATATGAACAGTTGGCTCAAAATAGATATCCTATCTAATAAAAGTAATGTGCAGACTGACCATCACTCCAACACACAAGATGACTGCCCCATGTGGTCAAAGATCCTGCCCCCAAGTAGGCACAAGATGGCCAGCAGGGGAGGGCAGTTTGGAGGCACCAGGTCTTCAAGGGAGGGCAGGTGGGGGTGATTAAGCCTACAGAGGAGGGAAGTTAGGGGTGATTGGGCCTGCAGGAAAGGGCAGTTGTGGGGGACCCAGGCTTGCAGGGGAGCAGTTAGGCATCAATCAGGTTGGCAGGGTAGTGGTTAGGAGGTGATTAGGCTGGCAGGTAGAAGCAGTTAGGGGCAATCAGGAAGGCAGGCAGGCAAGCATTTGGGAGCCAGCAGTCCTGGATTGTGAGAAGGCAGTCAGACATCCCTCCAGGGATCCCAGATTGGAGAGGGTGCAGGTTAGGCTGAAGGACACCTCCCCCATCCCCTGTGCATGAATTTTGTGCACTGGGCCGCTAGTTTAGAGAATTCTCTAGTTTAGAGAATATTAAACATAGGATACATTTTTATTTATTTATTTTTATCTTTACCTTTTTCCTCTTCTTTTTTAAAAAAATATATTTTATTCATTTTTTTATAGAGAGGAAGGTAGAAGGCTGGAGAGTTAGAACCATTGGTGAGAGAGACATTGATCAGCTGCCTCTTGCATGCCCCCTACTGGAGATGTGCCCACAACCAAGGTACGTGCCCTTTACTGGAATCGAATCTGGGACCCTTCAGTCTGCAGACCAATGCTCTATCCACTGAGCCAAACCAGTTTCGGCAGGATACATTTTTAAACTTAATTTTGGAATTTCTGTATTTGTGTATCATGTGATTTATGCTTTTTTTTCTTTTAAACATTTTGCCCTCCCCCATAAAAAAGGATATGCAGTTTGAGAAACTATCTAAAAGATAGCTTATCTAATACATCTGGGAGATTTGTTTATTAATTCCTCATTTTCTTGCTTAGTCTTTTATGTTGTTAAGCAGAATAGGTGTTTGGAGTTCTTTTTCACCTTTTGTAAATTAATAACAGATGTAATTGCAAAAGGTATATAATTTTATGCTATTTTTAATCTTGTATTACAAGGATTTTTTTTTTAAATTTCATGATGTCTTGGTAATTATTTTTAAATTTTTAAAATTGGATAATATGTCTCTGAATTGGTATACCAGAGGTTATATCTTTAACTTATTTTTTAATTTGTTTTACAACAATAAATGAAACTGAGAAACAAAACTTTCATATTTTGTATTTTGCTATTTTAAGAATTTTATTATTTTATTAATTAAAATATTATGAGCTTGTTCAAGGGACATAATTATTCTAAAATAGTAAGCTAATTTATAGATCAGCCAATAATGTATATTATGCTTTATATCAACATAGCTTTATCAGCTCTGGCTATTAATTTTAATATATTTTGCTGATTATTAAATAATACATTCATCATAAATGATGTAAAAAGCATAGAAAAGTATAAAGAACTTAGTGAAAATATCCCATAATTTTATTACCTATGCATTCTTTTTTAATTATTTTTCTTGTAATTTTTTTTAATTTGTATCATTCTGATTAAACAATATTGATTTTATTTTTAAAAACCTTAGTATACTAAGAGCTCTTTCAGTAAATTAACTACTTTAAATTTTATCTTTAAATTCCTATAATGATTAAATTCTATAATTATGACTGATACCAAAATTGAAACACTGCTTAATGATATGGGCTATTATGAATTCTTTCTTACAAATACTGCAGTGAGAATTTTTAATGTATACTTTTAGCAATATATTTTGATTATTTATTGAAAATGTTTTTTTTTTATGATCAAATTCCTATATAGGTGACTTCTGAATAATGTTATTGATATGTTATATCAAATAGAAATCTTCATCCAGAAAATTTCTACTTAATATTCATTTTTTAAAATAATCACAACAAATTCAAGTGCCAGGAGAAGAAAAATATCACTCTAGTTGCTATTAATTAAAACACTTATGCATGCACAAATTAAAATGACTTTCTAGAAAGCCTTACATTAATACTTTTAGTTCTGTTTAAGCACCAAATTATACATGAGCATATGGATACATCAAAAATATGAAAAACACACAACAGTAGCTATCAAAATAAAGCATGTCATAATGTGCCTAAGTATTTATCCAATAATTACATTAGCGGTCATAGTAGAACAAATCATGAAATTTTAGATAAGAGAATTTCCTAGAATTCCACATACAAATTAACATGAAAATATTTCATTTGACAAAATTTCAAACCAAATTGTGTTGAAATACTTCCCCATTAATCCAAACAGAGCCATTTTCATAACTACCTAAGCCACTAACTGGGTGTTTGATTGCATGATGGTCTTTTCATTTTGTTATCTCAGATTCATTCTTTGCTCACAGAAACTGTACACCAACAATCCCAGGTCTTACTTAAAAGGCCCTAAAAGGACATCCAGGACTAATGGGAGAATCAGCTGAGACTTTTTTAGTTGCAAGTGACAAGCACACCATTCTCATGCCAGGTAAGTGAGAACTCTAGGGATGCTGCCAAATGCAGGCACTCCTGCCTCTAAAGGTGCATTTGGTGTCATCGGGACTGCATTTCTCTCTTAGCACCTCTTCCTCTGTGCTATAATGTCCTTGGTATAAGCCTCGTTATTAGGCCAAATTTTCCCCAACAATGGTAGAAATGTCTATTTTTATTGCTGTGCAAGTCAATGCGATACCTCATGCAAATAGCTACTGGCCATTTCCATGGTCCTTAGTTTTCACTATATTCGTGAGGAAGAAAATAGAGCCTCTAGCACAGTGGTTCTCAACCTTCCTAATGCCGCGACCCTTTAAGACAGCTCCTCATGAGGTGGTGACCCCCAACCATGAAATGATTTCCGTTGCTACTTCATCACTGTAATTTTGCTACTGTTAGGAACTGTAATGTAAATATCTGATATGCAGGAAGTATTTTCATTGTTACAAATTGAACATAATTGAAGCATAGGGATTGATCACAAAAACAATATGTATTGTGAAATATTTCTTTCTGATTACAAATAAATGAAATTTTGTCTTGAATCGTGGTGTAGCATGGGTAACAGTCTTCATATAACAACAGTAAACTACATTGCTACATTTTACTACACCGAGGAGCCGTGTGTTGGTTTCTAAGACCATGGGAAATAGGTGTTTTCCAATAGTCTTAGGCGACCCCTGTGAAAGGGTCGTTCGACCCCCAAAGGGGTCGTGACCCACAGGTTGAGAACCGCTGCTCTAGCAAGTGATGACTCTGGTTGGCCCAGCTAAGGGTCTTTAAGGGGTTCATGCACAATAATTAGAGTATGATCACAACACCATGTGATAATGGCTCATTTCCCTCAGCAACAGTGCTTTGGTCCAATCAGAAGCTAGTGACTAATTCTGCCTGGGAGAATCCGGGAAGGCTTCTGGGAGGAGCTGGCATTTGAAAAGAAGATCTAGAATAGGAAAAGGAGGTATTAACGAGAGAGGAAACATAAGCAAAGCAGACAGAGAAGAGATGGCTTGGCATTCAGGAGAGATGGCAGGTGACATTATCTGTAGTAGATAGAACAGGCCTGATAAGCTCATAGAAGAGCTTTTGGGCAATTTGTCCATGACCCCTTCAAGCACAGAATCTAAAACGTTGGCCCTTTCAAATATTTAGGATAGTTTTTCCTACAAAAACTATATCTAGTACAGTGGTCAGCAAGTTTTCTGTAAAGTTATAGTCCTTCCTTTTGTCTAGGCCCCTGTCAAAAGGCTGCTATAAGATTATGAAAACAACCTCAGACAATCCTATATAATAAAGAGCTAATAAGCAAATGGTCATCATGCCATCACACAGTAGCAGCTCAGATACTCAACCCTGGGGAGAGAGAAATGGGGACCAGCTTGGCACCAATGAGCTTGCAAGAGAGGAATGAGGACCAGCCAGCCTGCAGCTCCATGGTCTTGGGCGCCAGCAGCTGCACCTGCAACTGTGGTCCAGCCTGGGAGAGGGACAAGCTGCACACCCCTCAGTCCTGGGTGCCCGGGGTTGGGGCTGCAACTGGGAGATGGAAACGCCGCCTGACCCATGGTCTCAGGCACCAGTGGCTGGGTCTGCGGCCTGGGAGAGGGACAATCAGGCAGACAGGCAGAGGTGGTTAGGGGCGATCAGGCAGGCAAGCAGGCGAGGGTTTAGGAGTCAGTGGTCCCAGATTGCAAGAAGCAGTTGGAAATCCCTGGGGGGATCCTGGATTGGAGAGGTTGCCGGCCAGGCTGAGAAAACCCTGTCCCCCATGCATGAATTTCATGCACTGAGCTTCTAGTCTATATATATCAAAGACTAATATGCAAAGTGTTCTCTCCAGAGTTTGACTGAGAGATGGGAGTTTGACTGCTCACTATAACATGCACTGACCACCAGGGGGGCGGCACAGAGCAAAGGAAGGCCCTGGCAGCAGCCAGTAGTGGAGGAAGGAAGGCCTTAGCTAACAGGTGGCAGCCGGGGAAAGAAGGCCCCAGCCAGCAACTGGAAGGCCCTGATCAGCCCTGATCACTGGCCAGGACTAGGGACCCTACCCATGCATGAATTTTGTGCACCAGACCTCTAGTCTATACTAATAAAAAGGTCATATACTAATTAAATCAGACATCTTCTGGATGTTCTTCCTGACAAAGCCGGACCCGGGTGAAGCAACCCATGGTCCTGGGAGAAACTGCCCGCAGTCCCAGGCACCTGCGGCTCCTGCTGGCCTGGACCAAGCCATCGGGGATCCCAAGTGCCTGCAGCCAGCCAGAGGGAGGTAAGCCGAGTCGTGGGTGTGGGGGCCCAGGCAGAGGCAGTTAGGGGTGATTAGGCAGACAGAGGAGCAGCTATGGGTGATGAGGCCAGCAGGGAACAATTAAGAGCAATCAAGCTGGCAGGCAGAGGGGCTAGGGGTGATCAGGCAGGCAGGCAGGCAGGTGAGCCGTTAGAAGCCAGTGGTCACAGATTGTGAGAGAATGTCCATGCCGGTTTAGTTGGACATCCCTAGAGGGATCCCGGATTGGAGAGGGTGCAGGCCAGGCTGAGGAACCCCACTACCATGCACAGATTTCTAGTATGTAAATAAACAGGCATAGCCTGACTTTGCATACATTTTCAGTAAGAAGGAATGAGCTAGCCCAGTGGTCGGCAAACTCATTAGTCAACAGAGCCAAATATCAACAGTACAGTAATTGGAATTTCTTTTGAGAGCCGAATTTTTTAAACTTAAACTTTTTTCTAACGCCACTTCTTCAAAATGGACTCGCCCAGGCCGTGATATTTTGTGGAAGAGTCAGACTCAAAGAACCAAAGAGCCACATGTGGCTTGAGAGCCGCAGTTTGCCGACCACCGAGCTAGCCTTTGATAGTCATAAGGAGTTTCAAGCCCCTCTCTCAAGTTTTTCTTTTCAATCTCATCATCCCCTATGGCCAACCTAGAAAATGCTTTCCGATAAAAAGTCACTTTTTCTGATAAAAAGTCACTATGTCACAGATGCCCCAGATCTGCACGTTATTCAGGTGACATTTCCACCACTTCTTTTTCTTTTCTTTTTCATTTGTACAGGATGACAAAGAGGGGGAAAAAAAGAATTTCTGGGAAAGAAGGCATAAGAACGTTGAGTGGCCAAGAGATCAATGCAGCTTTCCCTAGAGCTTCGTGGGCAAAACACAGAAATGCAGATAAGTCTCTTTGCTTGTCAGAGAGAGATCCCGGTTGTATCTGTACAATGCTATCACACCTGCATACACTGGCTTGCTTTTTTTTTTTTTTTTTCACATACTCAAATAACTACTTTGACAAATTTTCCCATTCAATCGACTTTTGTTACAGGTTGTAAAGATGCAACCCGAAGCACCTTTGAGACCATTAGTTTTTGATCCCTTGCTTTTGTCCAAACAATAGTGATTTCACTAAGGGCTTTGCTGATTCCACTCGTCCCGCGGGATTTCCCGGTTCCCATTGAGATGTGACAATGTTTTCTACAGTCCTCTTTCTACCGCTTCCAACTCGCCTCAAAATAGTCTCTCCTGGGATTCAGAGGTGGGGCTCTCGGTGTGAGTCGCTTGGATTCTTTTATAGTCCACTTTATTTTGTTGTTGATGGGCTAATTTTTCCAAGTGGGAAAAGACAGCCGTAGTTAAGCTTAGTTTCTAGGAATGTGATATCCAAACCAGTTTTCTTTTTTTTTTTTTAATACATTTTATTGATTTTTTACAGAGAGGAAGAGAGAGGGATACAGTTGGAAACATCCATGAGAGAGAGACATCGATCAGCTGCTTCCTGCACGCCCCCTACTGGAGATGTGCTTGCAACCAGGATACATGCCCTTGACCGGAATCGAACCTGGGACCTTCCAGTCCGCAGGCCAATGATCTATCCACTGAGCCAAACCGGTTTCTACTAGTTTTCTTAATATTTAGGAAATATTGTCAGATTAAGATGTGTAAGTCATTTTGAGACAATAATGGACATGCTGAAATTTACAGATGCAAAGAGTCTACCTAAAATGTTTAGTTACTTAACAAAGAATCTAAATGAAACTTTCTCAAGCATGATTGACACTTTCAGATTTTTCAAAAAGGGTTAAATTGTTTTTTTAAGCATTAAAGTATTAGAAATTAATGTGCTGTAGATATCTGGTCAACTAGAATAGCATTTTCATAGCTGTTACATATGAAAAACAATAGTTTTTTCTAAAACACTCATTTGCCTTTTCCACTGGTCTCCTCATTGGCAAGCATATAATTTCCCTCTTTGTAGTGCTGCTTATAGAGGTTAATAAAAGAACTAGTAACTTCATTCAAGGTCATTATTTGAGAGTACCTTCGGATTTCTCTATTCATCTCTATTTCCTTTCTACTTCCTTTGTGCATAAGACACACTCCTGGCATTTCTATTTTAATGCTTTGCTTATGGGTTTCTATACCCGTTACTTGTGAGTTTTTCAAAAACTGGGTCATATTTGTTAATTTTTTGGACTCGTGGTGCCTATAACGAACTGTACCTGACAACTAGCTGGCAATCAATTCCCGCACGTACACGCATTTTGTACAACGCCTTCGTCAGAGAACTGTATAGCATTTTCCAATCTCTGGGGCCAGGTATTTTCCAGAATTTGGTCCTTTATTTGGTGCCAGTGTATCTTTGAGTGTAGGATACAGATAAATGGGAGAAGAGAAGGTATTTCTGTAAAGAAAATAGTACTCAGTGGTTGACATGTTGTCCCTGGAGGGACTAGGTTGCCCAAGCTTTATTAACTCTCTGGGCAGATGAGAAGTTCTTCAAATATTGATTCTCTCCACCGCAAGCTGTCAAAGGAGACAGATTGAAGGGATTCTTAACCAGCCTACCATTGACTCAGTTCCCAGACAAATCAAACAATTGTGAGTTGACTAGCACAGAATTGACCTTCACAATGGGAAAAAAAAATGAAACTCACATTATTACTGTATATTTTGCCAACATACTTAGATCAGCTAGTTGGAAAATAGTAAATTGAGAGCAAAGGGATCAGGGAGTTTGAGTTCTGAATCCAAATTCCAAATCTCACTCAAACTATACCCATCAGGTATAGTCATCTAAAGTGACTTGGTAAAATGAATGAATATCTTCATGTTGTAAAGATTCAATGTGATGTAATCTTTAAATACCCAGTCACTGCCTTTCATCTGGATACAAAGGAAAATAAAAAGAAAGACAAGATATTTCTCATCAGGGCCCTGAAATTCTAGTGACCCTCTTGAGTTAATACATCTGAATACTGAGGACAGCGGGCAACACACTATAATTACTATTGCTGTTATTACCCTTACAAACATGGATTATAGATCACTCTTACATTACAGGTGCCCCCACACAACTAATAGAAATCCACATGACCAGCGTTTTGTATTGTTATTCTGAAAGGAATATGGCCAGAGGCTGCAACATCTCAGCATTTCAGGCCTAAGGGAGGTTGAAATTCCAGGAACTATTGGAAATATCAACTCCCATCCTTTCAACTTACTAACATTTCTCCCCGTGACTACACTATCTTCATTCCATCTACAGGGTTCCATCAACAGGTCCTCACCAACCACAACTGAGGGGGTGCTGCGGAGTTTCTGGTAAGAAGCAAAGTGGTTCTTCACCACAAATTGGAGAGAGTTCATGGGCAAAGGTGTAGCATTGCACTTTCCTGGACCATGGCCTTTCTTCATTTGACCAAGAGATTCCGTCTGCATTTTTGAGGATGATGGGAAGCAACGCTGACCTTCATAACCTTCATTTATAGCCTTGCTTTTAATGGCTCTAACAGGAAAATTGAAATTTAATTTGCCTGATTGCAAAGAGGCTTTATTTCACCCAGACATGTAGTTAGTCTTCCAATACTTCCCTAGTCTCTGAGCCATAAACAATTAACTGCCTAGGATTTGTGCCTTACAAGATAAAATAAATGAGATAACACTTTACTGGTAAACAATCAATAGTCTATTAAAAAGTAAACCTGGAATATCAGATTTTTATAGAGGGACAAAGTTTTATTTTGGTCTTTTAGGCTTTCCCAGCAGGCCTGAAATAATTGTAGATTAGATTTTGGAAGTAATGTATTCAGGAATAAAATAACGTAACGTGCAATAACTCAACTTGGTAAATAGGTTAATTGCAATAATGCTTGGTATATAGATCTTTCCCACCAAGACTTTAAAAAAAACTCATAATATTTATGTTTGCCACTTAAAGAATATAAGGGGCTTATTAATATTTAGAAGTATGTACTGATTTTCTTTAAGAGAGATAGTTTAGTGGCTATGAAATAAGCATTGGTTTTGGAACTGGGCAAACTGTGTTTACATTCTCGCTCTTGTACTCATTTCTTACATGATTTTAGAGAAATGATTTAATCTTGATTTTTTCCTTAATTGAAAAATAGGCATAGTGATACCTAATACTTGAATAGTACAGGAAGGCGTTCCACAGAGATAATGAAGAACAAAGAAATTAGACTGCACATAATTGGTATTGGAAGGCCTTTAACAAAATAATAATAACCCTGGGCTCCCAGCCTCAGAGATTCAGATATAATTGATCTTGGATGGCATTGGGACTACAGTGATTTTTAAATAAATCCAGACAGACTCAGTCCCTGTTCTTTACAGACTGAACTTCATAGTAGAAAATTATGATGTAAGTAATAAATGAATATGAGTTTTAGAGTCAGATCTGTTATGACTTCCTACCTGTGTGGCCCTTGGTTAATAACTTAATTTCTCTAATCTCAGTTTATTCATCTTTAAAGTAAGCATCACATTTAATACATTTAACTTCAGCACGGTGGGTCAGGACAGATATCTAGATGCCTTTCCCAATAAGGAATCTCTTTAATTTAAAAATTATTATTACCTATAATTTTGCCTCAAAAATGCTATAACTGTGATTGTGTGGGTCTATAAATATTCAGCCACCCATATGTAATCTTTGATTTAAATATGAATGATATATCTCAAAGGTTAAGAAAAATTGCATTTGTGTCTCATAAGTGTTCGTGGTCAAGTGATAACCTCCTTTCCCATAATAATTCATTACTATTATTCCTGCCTGTACATCTCTCTATAAATACATCCATCAGTCATAGAAATTCAGGTGTTCAGACCTCACCTATACTTCGATGTAAAAATGCAGCTTACAAACAGCGTTTTATGATTTGTTTTTCAATTTCCATCTTGTGTATTTTAGAGTTTCATCTTATATGTTGGTGTATGTAAGAATGTGTCAAAAAATGGTAAGCATGGAGGAAAGATGGACCAACAGATGCCACGTTCATTTCAATTCAAGTTCTCTTTTATTTCAGTCTAACATTTATAAAACTAGGAATCCCTCATAGGACCCTGGTTCTTAATTAAAATTTCCATCACATTGCCTGGAGGGAAAGCCTACTTCTCCATGTTTTCTTTTTTTTTCTTCTTCTTCTCTTTTTATACAGAGTTCCAGAACATTAAGATTACAGCTCTTGGCCTAAGACTTTAACCTTATATAATCAGGGGGTGATTTTCACCATATCAAATCTGGAATTTATCATTTTTTGGCAGTCTCCAATTACAAACGAAATTTCCTGGAATACTGTGAGAGAAAGATGCTGGTGTGTGGAAGTTTCCTGATTTATAGTATGAGACCTTGGTTTTAAAATAATCTTGTGGGACAGTTGGGCTTCATCTAATTTTTCTCTTGATTTTATACCTTAATGTAGTTAAAATAAACACTTTAATTTGAGCAATCCATTAAAAATTAGGAGCATGTCTATTCCATTGGAAGGCATAATTAACGGCACAATTCCTCAGTTCTTTTTCCTGATTTCGGAGTCTTTGATTTTGGCCCAAATCAGAACACTTGGAAAAATATTAAAAGAATCCTCTGTATCAAGAAAGTGTAAGATATGATGATGAGGTATGAAGCCGATTCCCAATGTTATACATAAAACTCAGAGTTTCAACTTACCATCAAGTGAGCTAAGAAACACCCTCCCCTCACCCCCATGTCAGCAAGCATGTACTGTTGACCTTGATTTCATGATGCTAGAATGTGAGACTCCTCAGGAAGGAGCTGACATCATTTTACCCAGAGCTCTCACCTTTCTATGAATTTTCCTCTGAGAGAAAAACCTTTTCTAAATGACTTTTGGGTTAGGAATTCTTTTTCCTTAAACATTACATTCACCATATGACTACTGCTCAATCCCATTCCATCTAGAATGAACTCAACATTCTGTGCGATCTAGTCCTAAGCCATCCATTTAAACTCAGCTTTTCATCCACATGATTTTTTTCCACTTGAGACAGGCTTGGCCACTCAGTGTCCTAAGTGTACTTCATGCTTTCATATCCTGCGCCTTTCTCTATTCACACTTCCCTTTGTTTGGATCTTCCTTGGTCTCCCTGCTGAGGAAGTCTAGTCAAAATACCAGCCCTTTCATCGAGTCTTTTCTGATCAGAAGCTGCTGTAACTTTTCCTGTCCTCCTAGCATGTATTATGTGCCAGACCTTCTTCTAGACATTTGGGATCATAAAAAAATCATAATAATAATGTGGACTCATTTACAAATATGTAAGAATTACTGCTTTCTTTTCGTAATTTGCTGAGTCTTAAAACAATGATCGGTTTACCTTAGTTTCAATAGGCAAGTAATTATGATAATAACCCCACAAAGTATTCAGTTCATTATTGGCGAGCCTTATCAGTCTAGTTTATTATTCAATGCCCCAGAGGGAAGGGGAGAAATAAAACTGATAATTACTAATATAGTCATTTTCAGTTAAATTTCACAACAAATCTTGAAAGATATTCAGCCTCTCAGCAGGTGTCTTTTAGAAAAGGAAAAAAAGAGAAAAGCGAATTAGAGAATAGGTAGACTCACAGAAAAGTATTGGTCTGTTTATAATATTTAAAGCGATTTCTTATTTGTGAATGAGTGACATCTCTGTCTTCTGAGACAAGTCCTACCTATCTGGAGTCTTTGGTAAGAGGAAAGGGTTTTAACTAAAGTGACACTCAAAGTACCTTTTTAATCAGTTGACCACACTCTTGGTTGAACGTTGGTGCACTGTTTTCTAATAAATCTCCAATTCTCTAACATCAACTGGGATTCCTACAACTCAATCCAATTTAGACTGGCATTAGAGTAGACCCCAAATTAAGGGTTCAGAGCCCACAAGAATGCTCCTATTTCAGATGCCGGTAACAACAAATAGGATCCTGGACTATCTGCACTTCTGCCTAATACTACAATTGTAAATACTCAAGGAGCTTTTAAACCAAAACCTGGACTCTACTGCTAAGGGTTTTGATTAATTTAGTCTGAATGAACTCCCATCATCATGGGTACTTTTTAAAAGATCTCTAGATAACTCTGATGTTGATGTACAGCCATGATCAAAACTATCTACATTAATAAAAGAAAAACATGCAAATTGACTGTACCTCTTCTATGCCCACAAGCCACGCCCACCAGCCAATCAGGAGTGAGTAGGAGGCTTGGGTTTCCCTGGGAATGGAGGAAGCCAAGCTTCCTGCCTGCCCTGGCTGGCCCTGGCCTCTGCTCAAGGCTATAAAGTTTCATTTAAATAAATAAATAAATAGATAGATAGATAGATAGATAGATAAATAAATAAATAAATAAATAAATAAATCCCAGATCCCAGGGCCTCTGCTTGGGTTATCTGGGGTTGTGGCTGATCTGCAAACCACCACAGGCTCCTTGCCAAGGCCACTCTATGCCCCAAGGCACCCCCACCCTGATCCTGGATACCCTTCAGGGTAAACTAGCCAGCCCTCACCCATGCACCAGGCCTCTATTCTATTTAATCTAATAAAAGAGTAATATGCAAATTAACTATCACCTCAACGCACAATATGGCTCCCCCCATGTTGTCAAAAATGGCTGCCCTCATGTGGACACAAGATGGCCACCATGAGATGGCCAGCAGGGGAGGACAGTTGGGAAGCACCAGGTCTGCAAGGGAGGGCAGTTGGGGGTGATCAAGCTTGCAGGGGAGGGCAGTTAGGGGTGACCAGGTTGACAGAGGTGGGAAGTTGGGGGCTACTGAGCCTGCAGGGAAGGGCAGCTGGGAGGGACTAGGCCTACAAGGGAGGGTAGTTAAGGGCAATCAGGCTGGCAGGGGAGCAGTTAGGCATCAATAAGGCTGTCAGGGGAGTGATTAGGGAGTGATCAGGGTGGTAGGCAAAAGTGGTTAGGGAAAATCAGAAAGGCAGACAGGCATGCAGTTGGGAGCCAGCAGTCCTGGATTGTGTGAGGGATGTCCAACTGCCCGTTTTGGCCCAACAGTCAGACATCCCTTGAAGAGTCCCAGATTAGAGAGGATGCAGGCTGGGCTACGCATGAATTTTGTGCACAGGGCCTCTAGTTCTTTAAATAAAAAGGGAGTGGGAATGTTAAGTATCTGATAGACAAACTTCAAATGTTTATTAAACTATGGTTCATGTACTATGCTAAGTGACAACAGTAAGCAATCCAGACATGTCCTTTTTCATATGAAGCTTATAGTCCTATAGGAAAGCAATAAATCACATATTATCTCAACTATGATGGGATTAGAAGGTGAAATAAAGAATGCTACCAGAGCATATAGTAAGAGGTCCTGCAATATGAAGAGGTGAGGGGTTGGGCTAGGAAAGGCTTTTTTGAAGCAAATACACTGATGGGGTATTTGAAAGACTAAGTTAGAGTCAGTCAAAGAAAGGCAAGAGGATTATCTTCCTCAACGTTTGCTTCTCAGGAAGGTCCATGGAATAGTAGCTCTGCATCCGCTAGGAGTGGTTAAAAATACAGAATGGCAGGCTCCCTGAATGAGAATCTTATTATTTTCCTAATGCCCCCAGGTGAGTCTCATCCCCATCAAATTTGAGAAGAACAGGTCTTAGTGAGTCCCCAAAAGGAGCTGCTTATAAATTCCTCCATATAATCCCTCAGGCAGCTTTCCTTCTTGTCCTTAGGAGAACTAACCATTCAAATATTCATATAATCTCATAAACTACCATAGGAATTTTCTAAAAAAAAGTTATTTTTGCTTAAACTAGTGAGATTCACATTCTATTGTCTACAAGAAAAGTACCATCAGTATTACACGGAGTTTCCATTTTCAAAAACCTGGGGGGAAAAAGACTAATAACCAAACTATGTCTTACATTTCCGATTCAGGATTTAATATTGTATTTCTAACATCTTAAACATGATCTGAAATATTGTTCTTTTTGTTCATTATTTAATACATACATAGTTTAAAGTAGAATAGATTTGATTAATGCTAAGAGTTTTGTGCTTCTGGTTGGTTAACCGATTTCTATCTTTTTCACAATTGAATATATATATTTTTTCCTGAGGTTGTGGGAATTACTGATTTTTGGATGACAGAATACCTCAAAATTAATAGCTTCAGACAATAATAAACACTTATTCTCTCACAGTTTTAGTGGGTCAAAAAAATTCAGGAGTGGCTTTGTTAGGTCATGTTTAGCCACAGTATCCCCTGAGTCTGTAGTCAAGATGTTAACTATAGTCTAGATGCAATCCCTTGAAGGCACACCTGGGGTTGGAGGATCCGGTTCCAACAAACCCTCCCTCCTCCCCCAAACACATATATACACACAGCCGAAATCAATACTGGTATTGGCAGAAGGCCTGAGCTACTCACCACTGGGACTTCTCCTTATGCCATATGCGCGTTGGTTTCCTCTAAGGCAGTGGTTCTCAACCTTTCTAATGCCGCGACCCTTTAATACAGTTCCTCATGTTGTGGTGACCCCCAACCATACTTTATAACTGTAATTTTGCTATTGTTATGAATTATAATGTAAATGCCTGTGTTTTCTGATAGTCTTAGGCGACCCCTGTGAAAGTATCCTTCAACCCCTAAAGGGTCACGACCCACAGGTTGAGAACCACTGCTCTAAGGAAAGATTCATGAGATCAAAGCAGAAGGTACATCTTCCATGCGGTAGCCACACTATATCATTTATGTTATATTCTGTTGATTAGCCCTATTCAGTGGAAGTGAGGAAGACTCATAAGGGTGTGAATACCGAAAGGGTATGAATTAGAGACTCGCAAAAACAAGGTCCATATTGCATATTGTTTCACTTTTCAGCTTCCAAGATCTTTTTAAATAATAAAGATCAATGCAATGATCTATCATGCATCCTCCATGTGGACAAAGATAGTGACATTCTTTTGAAACTGAACAGGAAGCAACACTGTCTGATGGATAGTTTAACATAACATATATATATATATATATATATATATATATATATATATATATATATATATATATACACACACACACACACACACACACACACACACACACACACACACACACACA